>JAQFVV010000305.1:940000-1102156 GCA_028023455.1 Epiperipatus broadwayi
GCTTTTAATGGCATTGAAATCTTATTTTGTAGTTTATAAAAATTATAAAAGAAAAAAAACTGAATAAAAATGTTGTTAGAAGTACTACTTTATATGAATCAAAACTTGATTGAATGATAAAAATATATATTTGGAGAAGATTAGAAAAAATGAGTTGAAAAAATAAAGATAAAGAATAAATGACAAAAGTTGATGTTTTTGGCATATCAAAAGATAGTCGTTGTACCAGGAATAATTAGACTCCAGACAGTGAGCTACTTACTAATTGAACAAATATCAAAAAAAGATCAATAGAAAATTAATTTGACAGATAATAAACTGTAAACAAAACTTGCTTAATTAAAAAATAGATATCAGACAGATTGTAACACATGATACAATTTTTAATACACCTTATGGTTTTTCATTCATGCATAAGTTAAACTGTACATAATATATTATTGTGTAATTTAATGCATAAGTGTATTCTAAGTTCTAAAGCTTACAGGAATTATAAAATATCTGGATGTTTTGTAAAATAAATGCATATCTATACTAACACCATACATATTTCTGAGATTTCTTATCTTCTAGGCCTTTTATAATCTTTTAGTAATTATGTCTCTAGATCTGGGGTCAGCAACAAAGTACTGGCAGACATCATGACATCTAAAAATAGATTTTTTACGTGCCCTTATTGATTTCAAAGTTAAGAAGATCATGAAGTCCATAAGTCTATTACAGCTAGAAGGTATGAGTTGAATTTTGACAACTGAGTATATGTGAGCTCCAATTTAACATCTAAAGTAGACTTAACAATCCACTCTGAATTCACTTACAAAGCTAATACAATTCCCTTCTTTGCATATAAAAATAGTTGTTTAACCAATGCATTTAAAACAATTTTTTACCAAATGCATGTAAGAGCCTGAATCAAAAATTATATTTCTTTTTATTCAAAGCACTTCAAGGATAAATGTAAAAGATAAAGAATATATTATTTTAGTCGTGATATTGCTTCATTGATTTTAAAAGCAAAAGAATTTTTGTATTTATTATAATAAATTGTTTTTCTCTTCACCAATAAAAATTGTAATTATAAATATGCGATTGTTTTTGCATTCGTTAGTGAAGCTGTAATTATACTATAATGTTTAATATGCTTGCTTAGCGCTTTCGAGATTTAGTATTTAAATCTCATACTCATAGCTTTACGAATAAAGACTGTTGTGATTTATTATACACATATGCAAATGAGCTTGAATTTTTAATTAGTTAGTCCATTGTTTGGAGAGAGCAAAGCATGCCTCTCTTCTATTAATGGCACTCAGATCATTTGTTATGTAAAAAGCTTTGTTGACTTTTCTTTTGGCATCACTCTTCTTTGTGAAAATTATCTGGGCAGAACTGGGTTCGAATACATGGCCTGTAGCTGCTTGGTGGACCCAGGAGATTGATGTTGCTTCATTTTTATTTTTAACCATGATGTATGCATACGATGAGACTCCGGTTAATATGAATACAAGAATATACCAACACAGGTATGCATACAACAGGGCTAAAAATAAAAATGAAGGAACATCAATCTTCTGCGACCACCAAGTAGCTAAGGCTATGTATTCGAACTCAGTTCTATTTATATGCACAGAGAAGACTGATGCCAAAAGAAAAGTCAAAGAAACTTTTTACATAGCAAATGATCTCAGTGTCATTAATAGAAGAGAGGCATGCTTTGCTCTCTCCAAACAATGGACTAACTAATTAAAAATTCAAGCTCATTTGCATATGTGTACAATAAATCACATCAATCTTCATTCATAAAGCTATGAGTATGAGATTTAAATATTAAATCTCGAAAGCATTAAGTCGGCATATTAAATATAATTACAGCTTCACTAATGCATGCAAAAAAAATAGCATATTTATAATTTATTTATTATACAATAATAATAAGTGATTCCTGAGAAAAGTAATATTAAAACATTTCAAAGACATCCATACAAAATTTTGATTCTGACTATTCAATGAAGTTTGTAATAAGTAAAAATATATTTTAAAAAAAATCTTTCTATTACTAAAATCCATCCAAAACATTTTAAAATATTACATTTTTTAGCTAACAAATAAAACCATTTAGTAATGGAGATTAGTGAATAAAACACATTAAAAGATAATGATTTCCTTTTTCAAAAACTGTAAAATAAAATAGAAATAGACTTAGCTGAAAATACAGTATAATTATCATTAAGAATTGCAACTAGAAGGCTTGAAATACAGTGGAACCACAATCTATACTGTATCTAACTACATGACTTCAATTATTTGCTATCTAAAAAAATGTAAGCAAGTAAACAAAAATATAAATAAGCAAACAAAAATATCATTAAAATTAACAAATTTTGTGATATGCAAGCAGCCATTTTTCCTTTTTTGAGTGTCATACATATAAAATTTTACAATAAACCAGTATCCATTTTTATATCTTGGAGGGCTATACTATTTTATTTATATATTTATTAATAAAATTTCTTTGACTTATGTTGAAACCACACTTATTTTATTCTTCCTTTATTATCCTTTCGAATTTGATGTATAGTATTTTGCATTATAAATTATTTTCTGAGTATAATGCTAAAAGTTTTACAAAATTTTAGAACATACTGAAAGTTGATATTGATTTAAAAACATCAAACTAATTAGAGAAATTCTACTTTCTTGATAACAAGATCACTAATACATTTCTATAAAAGAAAAAAGTCATTGAAGAAAATGAAAATTGCCCAGAGCATATTTAATAGCAACAATGAAAGACATTTCACTATTTACTTTATTTTCAAAATAAAAATATGGTACTTATTTTTTTCTGTATTCTTATTGGATCAGTGAATGCATGAGTGAATACACACTTAGTAAAATATATGTAAATGGATTCTTTCAACTTATTATTAATAAACTATAATTTTTATTAATTTTTAAAATTTTGTTTATACTATAATCTTAATTTATACATGCATATTATACATATAAAATTTCTGTGTTATCTATGTGTGCATTTTAAAAAATACTATATATTTGCAATTCAATAAATAACAAAACATGAGCTATATATAAATTGTAATGGTCAGACTAGCTTATTTCACAATTTTACATTTTCTCTATTTATTTAACTAAATTATGCAGGTGGCACCTAACTTTAAGCACCAGAAAATAAACTAACACATGTATATATAAAACAATATTTTATTCAATATAATAATATAATCTTTACACAGCCCCATTTGTAATGCCAAGTTAAATCATGGAGAACATAAGTTACTCACAATGAATCGTGATAGACCAAGCAATGTTACATAAACAAAATAACAAATCATGCAATAATAATTTAATCACAAGTGCACTTATTAATTGATGAACAGTTTATTTTCTTTGATAAAATTAACAAATCATATAACAATAATTTATTTACAAAGTATACAGATTAATATTGGCATACAATTTATTTCTTTACCAAAATCCTTTAATCTTTATACATCATAGTATCAATATATTCATAGATTGTGTTACATTTGCTGTACCTTTAATTCTGTCTTCAATAAACTTAAATATAATTCTACACATGTATGAATTTATAAATATAACATTTCTTTATCAATTGCTAAACAAGCTTTATGATAAATGCTTAGCCAGAGAAAGCATTTAAAATATCTGTCAGGAGCCTCTCAAACCTGTGACTATGGTTTCATGTTTTGGTACTCCTCAGAGAGGTGCTAGGTAGCTTCAGATACTAGATCTAAAAATACCAACCCAAAGCCAGCATTTATCTAAAAGTTATCTATTGAGTGGAAAATCTGAAATTTTCAGATATCTACATGTCTTCAAACCCAGCTATCTAACTCAAATAGCTATATGGAGTTGAGAGATCTTCATACCATATATTAGTAGTCTTAGCAATATAACACTGCATAAGATTTAAGGCAAAGACTATAAACAGTCAAAAGAGTAATAGATCACATGACCCAATTCTCTTAAGCTTGTAAGATATAAACAATGAGCATTGCCAATTGCTCAACAAGCTTTGTGACAAATGCTTAGCCAGAGAAATCATTTAAAATATCTTTGTCAGGAAACCCCCAAAACCTCTGACCATGATTTCATGTTTTGGCATTTCTCATAGAGGTGCTAGGATAGCTTCGGTCACTAGATCTAAAATTACCAACCAAAGCCAGCATTTATCTAAAAGTTATCTATTTTTCTGACAGAGATATTTTAAATGCTTTCTCTGGCTAAACATTTATCACATAGCTTGTCGAGCAATTGGCAATGCTCATTGTTTATATCTTACAAGCTTAAGAGAATTGGGTCATGTGATCTATGACTTCTTTTGACTATTTATAATATTTTTTGACTGGTATGTCTTCTAGTACTTACACATATGTATGCTCTATATGGGATAAACATCAACCCTATCTTTATTACAATAATCATAACAAATGGCCTTTTTTAGATCCTATTTCTAAATATAACCACTTATATAATAACTATAAAGGGATGGCTATTTTGGTCCTAACTCTTACTGAAAAAACATTTTATACAATTATTATAAGGTGTGGTATTTTGTCCTAAACCTAATATTAAACAACTACAATTTATACAGAGATGACTCATTCTGAGATCGATCTCTAACACATTAAACTGATAGGAATCTATGCTCCCGTATTGATGCAAACATATGTAAGCTATTAAACAAAATTCAACTACATAAATATCCAATTTTCAGTAATCAAATATAAGTTTAACTACAAATGAAAGAGAAAATGAAAATAATTATATCATTAATTAGTTATATGAGACAGAGACAATTTATATATGTGCATTGCATTTACATGGTTTATCATTATTTTTTGTCTTTCCTCTTATTAATAATTTATATAAAATTCATAAGCTTGATATATATGTGATATATAATAATTATTTTTTTCTTTAAAAAATAATTTTGATAAGTAAAGTGAAGTTATTACAAATTCATTCCTTTTTTTCTTTGTTTTGACAGTTTCTTTTAAATAATAGTCTTATTTACAAATTCAAATTATTTAAAATGAAATACAAATCACTCTGTCAAACATTAAAAGTCTGGTTAGGATGATAATAATCTTGCAATTTTAGCCTTCATTTAAATAAACTTATTTCCTCATTTCAGCTGGATTTATTTAAAATATGATTCAAAAATGTTCCAGACTAAACTTAGCTAACTGTTAGTAGTATCCCTTCTTTTTATTCACAAGGCATTGTGAACGTCTGGGGTTTGAATGAAATAGTATTCCATTCTGATTCAAAGGAAAAAAAGTTGATTTTATATCAAAATTTAAAATTTTCTTTTGAACCTCATTTCAGTTCCTTTTTTTTTTTTTTTTTTAAAAAAAAAGCAAATCTGCATATCAGTTGTTTAGAGAAAAATATATATATATATATTTGTTTATTGAAATGAATGATAGATTGTTCATTTCGATATATATATATTATAACGGAAATGGTTATTTGTATGGTTGCTTTATTTATTTGTGTATTCAATTATATTTATTTCGATTATTTTATTTTATATTATATTTATTTATTATACTTTAATTCTTTTTCCGACTTTGATTCCTTATTATCTTATTTATTTATTATACATTTATTTTTCCAGAATTTGCTTATTCTTATTTCTTATTTGTTTACTAACAGTTTTGCTAACCGAAATATCCCGGCTTAGCCTCCAACTGTAATGGATTGTTTATTTATTTAACCACCGCCATTACAATACAAGCAGAGAGTTAATACAGATACAAATTTAACTTCATATCTATACCCTTGACCGAACTCCAAGGCAATACGTACATATTATCTTGGCATTATTTTTCCCGGCCAAGAACTCTCGGCTGCTGAACAGAGCAAACTATTTCAAAGAAATTTAATGAATGTCCAGCGCTTGCTATTTATTTTTTAGAATTGGGAATTCGCAAGAACAAGCAGCACATGAATACCATAAACAAATCAGCATGCCCCTTTAATCACTAATTACAGTTTCCCCCCTGTCGTAGCTTGGTGATAGGCGAATAAAGCAAGGATATGAAATTTAATGATAAATATGTTTAATAAAAATACTTACACTTTATATAAAAAAATACATTATAATAATAATAATAAAAAACACACACTTATAAAATACATGGCTATAATAAACATATGAAAACAGATCAAATATTAAAGTTCTTAAAGTCCTGTTGATAGAGTTCTATTTTATCAAATTATTAATTGTGTATTTAGTTATGAGTAGTAACAGATTAAAATGCATGCATGCTTTTACCTAGGCTTTGTTGTAATTGTCCCATGGGTATTTCTTCCGAGCGCTCTTGATTAACTTCCTCAGTTTGTGGGGTTATTTCTCGTTCCAGTTTTGCTTGTTGATTCTTTGGGTTGAGTTTCAGTTGACAGTTACAGAAGTGGTGGTCCCTCTAGCAGGTCAGGCAAAGATCTTACATTGTGAGTCAGTGATGAGACGGCTTGAATCCGAACCCACGTCCCTTTAATGCCACTAGCCACGCACTTCTTCCATTTTCTTTGAACTGTTGCTTCTTCAAAGTCTCTACTAGCAATGCCAGATAATCTGTAATTCTCTTACTGTCTTTCTTTTGTAAATTTTTAATTAAGATTTAGATTTCCAACCAATTCTTATCATCATGTTTCTTTATTTAATTAGTGGCTGAAATGTAGGTTTAATTAATTTAGCTGTAATTATAAGCTTTTCCTTATTATACATTTTCTTTGTCTGAGGAATTTAATTAGTCCAACAGACTTTAACACCTACAGCCATATTGTTTTTATATTACATATTACATTTAATTTTTATTTAAAGTTTACAATTCATTTTTTCACATTTATGTTTTACACTTTATTTTAATTTATCACAATAGTTTTTTAAAAGAGAGAAAAGATGCATTTCTTTATGCATCCCCTTCCCCTCTTCCACAATAAATAGAAATAGCTTTCAAGCATTTGACTTACTCGTTTTTTTTTAAAAAAAAGAGAAAAAGAAATGCATTTCTTTATGCACCCCCCTCCCCTTCTCTTACTATTACAAAATTCAAAGTAATTTAGACATTTGAATTTCAACTTTCTCTTTTCCTTCTTTTTTTTTAAAAAAAATTTAGTAGCTAATCCATTTCACTTTTATTACTTTCTAGTAGCTAATTTATATAATTTTATTAATAAATATATACGTGTGACGATGACTTTACGTGGCCGTCACATTACACTCCGCCTGTTTTTGAGAATTAAAATCGGGTCGAATCTTATTCTGAGATGAGAGCTTATTTTAATTCTTTGCTTTCAACCCTTACTTCTGCTTTTATTACATACTTTTCCACTCTATCATGATGAGTGATGATGATGATGAGGATGACTGCAGAGAGACAGCTATGTAAAACTACACAATTCTTTCTGATCGATTTTGGCTGATCAACCAATTTAATCTCTACGCATACGAGACCATGGCATAACTTAACTCTCTACCAAAAAAAACATAAAAGGGTTTAAAGCATGTGAACAGCAGGATATTTCTACTGCCTGTTCATCTTGCACAAACAACAAATTCTTATTTCTTTATTTATTTATTTTATTTATTTCGAGACACTAATTCTTATTATATAATGAGTCCAGGATTTTTACTGGCACTTCATTTAAAAGTTTACCACTGTAAGCCATGAGAATCTACAGTTAGCGAAGAGATGGCTGAATCAAGCTCAAAATACGACCCAAACATAATGCATACCCACACACATATATGCCTCAATCTGCAACCTCATACACCTATCAGTGATATCTATCATTTAAGTATTATCACTATTGTTCATTTATTTTATTTTATTAATTCTTAACCGGCTCTTTAATGAGCCTAAATGATTCTTATTTCTAATTTTACTTTTATTTATTTGTTAATTATATCTGCATTTATAATTGACAGATTGTTATACGAATAAATTATTTATAGATTTCTTTTCCTTTCCCTTTTTTTTTTGTTATTACTTTTATTTACATTTGTCTTGCTGTGCTTGACTGCACCTAAACACGCATTAAGTTTATCATTGATTTTACTCCGTGAACATTATTTTTTTTTTGTTTATTATAGTAACTTTAATTATTTGTTGTGAGACGATTTGCCCCACTTGTCATATGTTTTTTAAAAAAAAATTAACTTTATTTCTCGTGATTCCATGACGTTATTGTTTGATCGCACCGACATATCCGTCCGTTTATTTCTTTCGGCTTAGTTTTTGTCTGGAGGCTTCTTATGTCTTTTACCATACATAGTTCCACTTGTGCTTGGAACCGGAGCAATGTTCCAATGTCCACTAGAGTAGTCTTGCTCATCTGGGTAATTTATATTTGAACCTCTTCCGGTCTGTTCAGACATTTTGGCGCTTTCTGATCTATCAGGAAACCCTGGTTTCCTTCCCAATAATCATGGTGAGGATTGAATTGCATCTTTCCTATGTGTGGATCATTGGGCTGGGGTTTAAATCCCCGATCCTCCGCCTTGTAATTAGGCCTAGTGCTGTCAAACGCATTTAGCGACTCATTAACCTGTCCGACAGTCTTTCCTTCTGGGCCTATAAGCATTTGCTCCGCATTGTTACTTTTGCTATTTATTTGCAAGCACTTGCTCATGCTTTCTTGCTCTTTACTGTTAGCTCTTATTATCTCTGTTATATTTTCTATTTTATTCTCACCCCTTTCTACTCTCACTTCTATCCTCTCAACTGTGTTCGCTAACTGAGTTACCTCTAGTTGTATGCTTTCTATAACCGTTCTGTTTTCATTTTTTATTACTTCAATTTTCTCCCCTTGCTCTAGTTTAACTTGCTCTATTTTCTCCAGTAGTTCCTCCTGGTGATCCAGCCTTTCATTTGCAACCTTCATTTAGTCTGAGATTTGTTCACATTTTTCATTCACTTCTTCAATTTTTTGGCTAACATTCTTACTTAGTCATTTGTCCACCTCTTCTATCTTCCTACTATTTCTTTCATCACTTCCCCTCATTTCTATAATCAACCTTTGCTGGCCTTCCATTAATTTCATGAACATATCCATTATATTATAGCTTTCTATTTTATTTTTATCATCAACCACTGTCTCCATTCCCTTTCTAATTTCTATATCTCCTTCACTAGTTATTTCTCCGGATGGTTCCATTAGTTCTTTGGAGGTTTTTTCTATTTCGCCCACTAGAGCATCCATTTTTGTTTTTGATCTCATGTGCATCAAATTTATTTAACACACACACACACTAATTAATCACTCATATTTTATTCTACAGCTTTACTATTCTAACCCTATCCTTATAGGATTATCTTACTTTACTAACTTTATATTTCACTGACACTAGGTACGTTTGTTCGACTCTCCCCGTCCCACTCACTAATCATCACTCACCAATGCCTGCCTTCAAGACCCCTCCACAACTGTCTCCAATTTACAACTTAACTTCCCAAATTATATCATAATCTCTTTCTCTCCTTTTACCCTCTAATATTTATTTTATTTCTTGCTTTTGTCTACCACCAAGCTATTTTTTGATTTGCTTATTAATTATTGCATAAACTATTAATTTTGTTATACTCGAATTCAAATGGGCTGAACTTGTAAACATGATAATAGATCCTGGACTGGCCCCCCATTATAACGGAAATGGTTATTTGTACGGTTGCTTTATTTATTTGTGTATTCAATTATATTTATTTCGATTATTTTATTTTATATTATATTTATTTATTATACTTTAATTCTTTTTCCAACTTTGATTCTTTATTATCTTATTTATTTATTATACATTTATTTTTCCAGCATTTGCTTATTCTTATTTCTTATTTGTTTACTAACAGTTTTGCTAACCGAAATATCCCGGCTTAGCCTCCAACTGTAATGGATTGTTTATTTATTTAACCACCGCCGTTACAATACAAGCAGAGAGCTAATACAGATACAAATTTAACTTCATATCTATACCTTGACTGAACCCCAAGGCAATACATACATATTATCTTGGCATTATTTTTCCCGGCCAAGAACTCTCGGCTGCTGAACAGAGCAAACTATTTCAAAGAAATTTAACGAATGTCCAGTGCTTGCTATTTATTTTTTAGAATTGGGAATTCACATGAACAAGCAGCACATGAATACCTTAAACAAATCAGCATGCCCCTTTAATCACTAATTACAGTTTCCCCCCTGTCGTAGCTTGGTGATAGGCGAATAAAGCAAGGATACGAAATTTAATGATAAATATGTTTAATAAAAATACTCACACTTTATATAAAAAAAATACATTATAATAATAATAATAATAAAAAAAACACACACTTATAAAATACATGGCTATAATAAAACATATGAAAACAGATCAAATATTAAAGTTCTTAAAGTCCTGTTGATAGAGTTCTATTTTATCAAATTATTAATTGTGTATTTAGTTATGAGTAGTAACAGATTAAAATGCATGCATGCTTTTATCTAGGCTTTGTTGTAATTGTCCCATGGGTATTTCTTCTGAGCGCTCTTGATTAACTTCCTCAATTTGTGGGGTTATTTCTCGTTCCAGTTTTGCTTGTTGATTCTTTGGGTTGAGTTTCAGTTGACAGTTACAGAAGCGGTGGTCCCTCTAGCAGGTCAGGCAAAGATCTTACATTGTGAGTCAGTGATGAGACGGCTTGAATCCGAACCCACATCCCTTTAATGCCACTAGCCACGCACTTCTTCCATTTTATTTGAGCTGTTGCTTCTTCAAAGTCTCTACTAGCAATGCCAGATAATCTGTAATTCTCTTACTGTCTTTCTTTTGTAAATTTTAAATTAAGATTTAGATTTCCAACCAATTCTTATCATCATGTTTTTTTATTTAATTAGTGGCTGGAATGTAGGTTTAATTAATTTAGCTGTAATTATAAGCTTTTCCTTATTATACATTTTCTTTGTCTGAGGAATTTAATTAGTCCAACAGACTTTAACACCTACGGCCATATTGTTTTTATATTACATATTACATTTAATTTTTATTTAAAGTTTACAATTCATTTTTTTCACATTTATGTTTTACACTTTATTTTAATTTATCACAATAGTTTTTTAAAAGAGAGAAAAGATGCATTTCTTTATGCATCCCCTTCCCCTCTTCCACAATAAATAGAAATAACTTTCAAGCATTTGACTTACTCGTTTTTTTTTTTAAAAAAAGAGAAAAAGAGACGCATTTCTTTATGCACCCCCCTCCCCTTCTCTTACTATTACAAAATCCAAAGTAATTTAGACATTTGAATTTCAACTTTCTCTTTTCCTTATTTTTTTTTTTTTTTTAAATTTAGTAGCTAATCCATTTCACTTTTATTACTTTCTAGTAGCTAATTTATATAATTTTATTAATAAATATATACGTGTGATGACGACTTTATGTGGCCGTCACAATATATATATGTGAAAAGCACTTGAAGTAAAATACACCATAGCTTGTAGCTCTACCATAATTGTGGCTCATTTAGAGAGTGAGAATTAGAAAATAATATGAAAAGTTGTATTTTCTTAATCTACAGCTGGGTGAATTGACAATTGGAAGAGGTAAGAAATGTATCCCAGATATTTGCTGAAGTTAGTTTTTAGTGATTTTTTTTTCATAAGAGAACAATTTTCTTAAAAATTCTGCTATTGAAAGGGACAACAAAGGAGAGAATATATCTTCTCTTTTTAAAAATTATGTGAAATAAAAAAATTACTAGTGCATATGTTAACTTCAATAATTACAGATAGTGCATCAGTAATGATTGATAAAAATAGATTTAATGTCTTAGGTGTACAAATCTTTAGTTCCTAAAATTATATCACAGTCCTCTATTACATTTAAGTAATGTGTGGGAAAATATGACTTTCAATATGTAATGTTAAATGTAACAAAAAAATTTAATTCCATAAGATCAAAAATAATGCAGGTTATTTAAATTACTTTTAGAAAATAAAAATATCCAATTAATTAATCATTTAACATACTGAAATGGGGTTACTTAGCAGAGATAAAATACTTCAACAATTTACCATTTTTTTGCTGCAAATAAAGTTTAGAGCATCAAGAGGCAAATTTTACTTACTAACAACTACAAAACAGAGATCGGTTAATCGATCTACATTTTTATCAGATATAATGATAGTTTAATGAATCAAATCTAAAATTGTAAGAGAGAAATCATTAATATCACTGATGTGATTAGTGCAGCAAATGCAGTCAAAGTAAGTTAGCCCTATTGGTGCCCCATCTGATGAAAAAATAATCCCATTTTTCAAGTATAAAACCTATCATTGACAATTTGAATAATTGAATTTTTTCTGATACATCATATTTAAAAATAGCCAATACATTATTCGATTTTTTTTTTCTGATTTTAAGATTTAGTGGAATTAGAACCTATTATAAGATTTTTCACAAATCTGTTTAATGTTATTAAAGAAAATGTACCAGCTGTAATTTCAACTTATTTTAACTTAACACAGAAACAAAATTCTCCCTACAATAATGTCATTTGGTCCAAGCCAGAGTAAACAATGATGTCAGGAAGTTTGTGTTTAAAATCTCCATCTAGTCCATACTTATTCAATATCCTCAGAATAGTTTCTAGCTGATGGTTTTTATCAGGGAAGAATCTTGAATCTGAGTGCATTGGATATAGATCTCAGGATCTAATGCAACTCTCTAGCATCCATCTTTTATCTTTTTAGTTAAGTATAAAGCTTTGAGTCCAAAATAAAAACAATAATGTTTACAATTAAAGCTCATTTGCTTGTATAATCATATAGATCTGAACTCAGTTTAGCATTTATATATTTTGGTGTCTTTGGTTCTTTAATAACCACAATCTCCATAATCCTATTAAGCAGGATTAGTATTAAGTGATTATATATCACACAATCACCATTCTTTATGCTTATACATGCTTTTAACACAAAGGCAGAATTCTCCATACAGTCACACCATTCAGTGCAAGCCAGAGTAAGTTTGGGAATATTGGATAAGCATGTACTATGTGGGGATTTTATGCACAAATCTTCTTGCATCAATTGATTACTCTGGCTTGCACTGAGTGGTGCTACTATATGGAGAGTTTGCTTCTGTGTTAATAGCTTGTGTAAGTATAAAGAATGGTGAGCATGTGATATTTTAACTTAATGAGTTTAATAATACCAAGTCTTTGAACTAGAAATAAACTTACAAAATGATATTCTTTAAGAGCACATCATCATAATAAAATGTTTTAGAATTTAAGATGAAAATAGTTACTATATTTTTAAAAAACTATAGGTTAAAATTTTTATATTATGTAAAGATATATAATTGTGATTTGAAATCAAATATTGAACAAACCCCACAGACTCACATTTGGATGATTTTTTAGGAACAGATAACTCTAAATATTTTCTATTCTATTAAATTTACACATGACTTACAATTCCAAGTATCACACTGAAGCACTATAAGTATGTGTAATCTCATATATATATATATATATATAATCTCATATATATATATATATATATTAAAAATAATAATTCAAAAAAAAAATTTAATCAGACAACTTTTATAATAATATATTTAATTTCACCAACCGGGATTTTGCCCCTATACTGGAGCTGTATCAAGATGTAAATACACTTAGTTACATTACAATTTTTTCTTTTCTAGCAACTCCATATAAATCTTCCAGATATCTAACAACACCCATTTTCCAGCCAACTTTACAGGATCTTTAAAGTTGGCTGGAAAATGGGTGTTGTTAGTTAGCTGGAAGATTTAATTTAAGTTTGGTATAATTATAAGTAAATTATGTGTATATATTTATATGGATGATTATCATTCTAATTATGTTGGGTTAAAATATTAAATATGGTTATATAGATATGTAAAGAAAGAAAGATTGAGAAATTTATGAATGATATTAAGGTATAAATGTGTGATTGTATAATGCAAATATATGATTATGATTTAGATAAATATTATATATGAATGTTATGTGTAAATATTATGTGTAAATATTATGTATAATTGTTTATATATGTGATGAATAGGAAATAGAAGATTTGTTTTATCTTTGATATTGTAATGTAAAATGAAGCCTATAGGTGGAGTTGCAGTAGAAAAGAAAGAATTGTAATGTAACTAAGTGTATTTACATCTTGATAAGGCTCCAGTATAGGAGCGAAATCTGGATTGGTGAAATTAAATATATTATTATAAAAGTTGTCTGATTAAATAATTTTTATTGAATTATTATTTTTAATATATTACATTGCAAAGACAACATTATGAACAAGTTTTGTTTTGAAATTTGATCATTTTTTGGTGTGTATATATATATACTTTCCATTACAATTGATGCCCAATGTGGGGTGATTTATTTTCCATTACAATATATATATATTGTATTTATTTTCCATTACAATATATATATATATACATATATATATATATTGTAATGGAAAATAAATCACCCCACATTGGCCATGAATTGTAATGGAAAGTATACTCCTTTTCAATTTATCTGAGATCTTGGCTTATTTTCATCAAAGTCCAGAGTTGGGAAGCCAATTGTAATGGACTAGGCATATCATTTTAAGATTTTAAATAAACTTATTGGAGCTTAATTAATCATCGTGCTACATTGTGGAGCCAAATGTAAATGAAAACTTTATGACCACTAACCAATGAATCAAATGATCTCACGTTATAATAGTATATCTTGTAACCATCAATCAAGTAATCCAGTTACACATTGTAAGTGGTCAATTGTAATGGAAATTGTATGTATAAAAGAAAATAAACTAGCCCAATCATTGGATGGATTAATCATTGATTACAATTATAACATTGCTTATCTGACTAGCTATACATAAAATATGCCTGGATACCAAAGATCAATAATAAGAGACATTAAATGATTTATTCTCAGGGTTAACCTGATCAGTGATTTAATTATTCACCAAAATATAAATTGGAAATAAAAGGAATTTTATTGAATCCAACCTATGTTTGCAGATGGAGATTATATATAAAACAGTATAATGATTAATGATGGCTTAGATAAATAATTATGAAATTGAATATTAACAAAACACAAAATTATCATTTAAATAATTGTGAGTCTCAAGCATTACCCACTGAATTTTGTACTGAAAAAAGAAAAATAAAGAAAGAAATTTCAAATAAATCACAGACATTTCATAAACTTTATTTTAATTGTGGTTTAATTTTTTTTCAAAAGACAATAATTATATTAAACACATACAGTATTTGTTTATCTTTCAAGTTTTCATTTTAATTCAATATTATTTAAATTAATGATATTTGCTAGCAATAGGCATGAATTGGCATTTGTATCTACATAAGAAACAGCTATTATTATTTAACATATAGAAAGACGCAATAAAGAAAATAATGAAAATTATAATAGCTTCTTAAAATAATAATTTAGAATCATTAATACATTCCTCAAGGTTAGATCATTTAACGTTAAAAAAATATATATAAATATTCTTTTCTTACTGTGTGGGATATTTATTTGCTTTATTTTTGATTAAAACTGTACTCCCTTTTTTGCACTACAAGTACAAACTCTTTAGATTTATTATTTATAATAAGGCTTCTATTATAGCACCAAAATTCAATATGTTCTTTTATATCCTCATTAATTCTGAGACTTCACTAAACATTTATCATGGATTATATAACCCTTAGTATATGAAACTTTTATAAATAAAAAAATATAGAAATGACTCCTATCTTATGTGTGAATAAATATGCATATACAACACAAACATAAAATATCTACAGCATGATCTACCTTTATAAACATATCTAATGATGAAACTATGAATTAAATTCTGAAGAGAAATATTATATAATGATAAAAGTGTAAACACAAATATAATATACTATGTGCATATTTATAAATGATTCCTACAAGAACAAATGACAATCAATTTAATTTCCAGCCTACATTGTGGAGAACAGACATATATGGTAGGAGTGTACAACGCATTTAAATTAAAACAACAAGTTTTTTAATAACAAATAATATTTAATATATAATCATTTGTTATTAAATTGAAATTTGAAATCAGTTTATTTATATATCATACATATATAAGGTTTAAGAATTAAAGGATAACAGAAAATTTTTAATAAGTGACCTCTAGCATTTTTACTATTAATATTGGAAAATTAAAGATTTAAAATAATTTACTTATATTATGTACAATTATATACATATGTGTGTGTGTATAATTATATAACTGAATATTTGTAAATACAGTAACTAAATAATTAAAAAATTTTATCCACTTAGGAGCGCTTTTGATTATCCCAGTAATCTTTGTCAACTAAACTTTAAAATGCTAACTTCCCCACATTTCTGTAATCTTAACATTTTGCTGATTGCCTGTTAATTAAGTTATGTTTATATTTGTATATTAGCATAGCTTCCTTTATTTTTATTTTATTGTTATTTTTTTTAATTTACAATATTTTTACATTATTCAGAAATCGAAACAAAATTGCATAGTAGATAATAATATTTCAGCATCTGTTTTTTACGACCATAATAAATCATAATATTTATGGTTTTGACTTCAATTTTAATAATGTAAAAATATTGCAAATTGAAAAAAATAACAATAAAAGAAAAATAAAGGAAGCTATGCTAATATACAAATATAAACATAATTTAATTAAAAGGCAAGCAGCAAACATTAAGATCATAGAATTGTGGGAAAGTTAGCATTTCAAAGCTTTAGTTGACAAAGATTACTGGGATAATCAAAAGCGCTCCTAAGTGGATAAATTTTTTTAATTATTTAGTTACTGTACACCTGGGTCTCGTTTTACGTGGTAGATAGGTTCCTCAGAAAACACGCGCAAACGAAATCATGCAAAAATAGATGTAACTTACATTGAAAAAGGTGGGATGCGGTCTGTGATTTTTCAAAATTCATGTAAAAGCAAAGCACCAATGCAAAATTACTTTAAAATTCGCGCAAAAAAAATATAAGGAAATAAAATATGACTAATAAAAATTTTCAAATTTGAAAAAAATTGATACAAGACAAACTTTTTTTAACTATAATATTTAATTTTATTCAAAATAATATATTTTTATTCATAATTTACAGCTATTTGCCGAAAAATATGTTCATTTGCAAACAACTAGTGCCAACTTCACACTCATGTTGTAACAGTGGTTTTCTGGTGACAACGTAATTAGTAATTAATCTTTGAGACGATGATTTTATTAATTGTTTATGAAACTAACAACTAAAAATTAAATTCTTATTTTTGTCTTTAATTTTCAATTCGGTTTAAAAATCAAATTTCACATTAATTTCAAGTCGCAGTAATTTTTAAATTGTTAATTACAATTAAAAATCAGATTTTAATTTTTAATTGTCAAATTTAATTATGCCCACAGCTATTACTGACCTTTTAAAAATAAACTTGTGGACACTAAATGATTAATAATTGATTACGTTCTTTTTTAAAAAGCAAAAACGGAATGTGATTTAAAATGCAAAATTAACACGTACAATGTTTGAACAAATTTACATTATAATCTTGTAAAATTTAATGTGTGTATACATAAAATGTGGAAATTATGATTTTAATTTCATTATTGCATAAAATCTTACTATTATAAAGCACTGAAAATATTGAAATTACTAAGATGAAAGTCGAATTCCAATAATATGCTATTACTTTCAATATAACATAAGTGCATGAAATTTATTATTTAAAGTAATAGCGCATTATCGGAGTTCATACACCTGGGTCTCTGTTTACGCAGACTTATTTAACACACTTCCGGTGAAACACGAATCGTGTAACTTCAAAATCGTGTTAAATAAGTCCGCGTAAAAAGAGACCCAGGTGTATTTACAAATATTCAGTTATATAATTACGTATATTGTTTTAAAAATACAGAC
Source organism: Epiperipatus broadwayi (assembly GCA_028023455.1). Taxonomy (NCBI): domain Eukaryota; kingdom Metazoa; phylum Onychophora; class Udeonychophora; order Euonychophora; family Peripatidae; genus Epiperipatus; species Epiperipatus broadwayi. The sequence goes on from JAQFVV010000305.1 coordinate 958,022, forward strand.
ATCGAATAATAATGTTATTATATATATATATTACACGTGAATCAAAATAAATAAAAAATTTTAATACTCAATGAAACTTAATATGTTGTTAATTATCACGATTGATTAAACTTAAAATTAGTTTACATATATGTATAAATAGTGAACTTCAAAATCAATCATCCAAAAAATAAAATAAAATAAAAAATGACCAAATTTAGTTAACTTTTAATCTTCTTATCCTCTCTTCATTTTGAAGTTCAACAACTATTTAATGCACTTTTGTCCATTTGTCTATTCTGGCAGTTAAGATAATATGTAAAATAGTTTAAAATGACAAACATGTGAACTCATGAACCTTTTTGTTTTATAAATGATTGACTCATAGCATTTTTTTTAATTATCCAAGTTAGGTTATAATGTATCAGTTAAAATAATGGACCGATTTTGAATATATAGCTAATGCTTATCTTGGCTTGTGGTATACAAATAACTATCCATTCCATTGGTTTGCTACTCCAAATGTCTACTCATCAATAATTTTCTTATTTTCATTAGATCTTGATTGTGAAATAGGGCAAAAAGGAGAGTTTGAACCCTGGATCATAATTTTTTTAACCTGCCATTCCTAATGACATATCAAGTCCAATAAATATTGTAGTTATGCAAAGAAAAATTGTATAAAAGACAGTAACAAAGTTTTTCTTTCCTTAATGGCAATTGTTAATCCTTGTTACTATAGTATTTTTCTATGTCTATTGTTTACTCAGTCTTTCGTGTGCTGCTAATATCAATATCTTTATTCCAACAATCATCAATTTTTTTAAATATTAAAATATAAAAAAAAATTACACATAAAAATTAGCTTTACAAAATAGATAAATAAATAAACGAATAAATAATACAATTACATCACAAACAATTTCTAAAAATAAAATATAATCTAAACACATTTAATACTTTATATGCCAATGTTTTATTCATTGATATTACAAAAAGGCAATTACTTTAAACACAAATCAATATCTTGGTAAAATTTATATACACGTACATATATATTTTATTTATATCACCACTGCCATTTCAATCTTACAATCATAAATAAATGCATATACCAAAAAAAAATTGAAATAAATAATGATAACAACTAATAACAACAACAACAATATATATAAAAACTTTCATATTATAATGGTCAGGGCGAATGGAAGTTAAAGTCTTAGTGCATCTGCCATACAGGGTGCCACCAGGCTATTTGAACCTGGAAAATTTATATAGTAGGCAATTACACACTGTTAAGATCTGAATTTAACATATATATTTTATTCCAACCATCAGTCCATGTCACTAGCTCATGGAGCAGCAGAGATAATGCATACTTTATAATATATAATTTATTATTTAAAAATATTTTCAATATTAAAAAAAAGAAGCCACTGCCAGTAATAACACACAAACATTTATTAGACAGATATAAAATTTAGCATTATTATTTTAGTATGTTTATTTTAATTTTTTTATAAAACATTATAACTTTACTTTAGATTTTAATTTACAATTTAACTTTTTATTTTAGAAGTTCACACAGATGAGTTTAATATTTTATTAAAGGGTCAAATATGGATAGACTACATAGATTGCATTTGAAAATTTTTTTTTATCCCTTATTTACCCTTAGGCCAAAAGTCTGCAGTCAAACTAACATCAATCTATCTGATATATCAATGTATTCAATGCAGCATGAATACGACAGCACAATACCATACTGTCAGGAATGCTCATCTGAACAGCATGGTTAAGAGAAGAATTGTCTCTCATCCAGTACAGGAATGTTACATCTGTCTGGCAAGAAGAACAATAAAAAAAGAAAACTCCATAGGAAGGGATTGCAGTCCTTTTTGCTGACTTACAATCCCATTTCATAGACAAAAGGGGTGATCCACAGAGCAGGGAATACCATCTGTCTCTGATGGTTAATGAGAAATAGGCTTATTTCATCCAAGTGTGGTGTATAATATGATTCTGCATGTAGCTGATCTTCATGCTACATTTACTAATTACACCAATACATCCAATCCATTGACCCAATTTAACTATGAAATAAAAAACTCAAGATTAACCCTCCCTTAATTAAACTAATATAACTATACAAATCTATGCAGCCATACACACCTGACATAAATTTAACATTTATTAAAAATTGTTTAACAAAAAAAATAATAATAACTTAAAAGAACAAAAAAAAATTTACTCAGGGTACTTGTGGTTTATTAAGCATCGGCCCATGTTGGGAGTCCAATTATAACGGTCAGGGTGAATGGAAGTTAAAGTATTAGTGCATCTGCCATTCAGGGTGCCACCAGGCTATTTGAACCTGGAAAATTTATATAGGAGGCAGATATGTACTGTTAAGATCTGAATTTTACATATATATTTTATTCCGACTGTCAGCCCATGTCACTAGCTCGCGGAGCAGCAGAGATAATGTATACTTTATAATATATAAATTCTTATTTAAAAATACTTTCAATATATAAAAAAAGAAGCCACTGCCAGTAATAACACACAAACATTTATTAGACAGATATAAAATTTAGCATTATTATTTTAGTATGTTTACTTTAATTTTTTTTATAAAACATTATAACTTTACTATAGATTTTAATTTACAATTTAACTTTTTATTTTAGAAGTTCACACAGATGAGTTTAATATTTTATTAGATTGTTGAATATGGATAGACTACATAGATTGCATTTGAAAAGAAAATATTTTATCCCTTATTTAACCTTAGGCCAAAAGTCTGCAGTCAAACTAACGTCAATCTATCTTTAATATTGATGTATTCAATGCAGCATGAATATGACAGCACAATACCATACTGTCAGGAATGCACATCTGAACAGCATGGTTAAGAGAAGAAATTGTTTCTCATCCAGTACAGGAATATTACATCTGTCTGGCAGGAAGAATAATAAAAAAAGAAAACTTCATAGGAAGGGATTGTGATCCTTTTTGCAGACTTACGATCCCATTCCATAGGCAAAAGGAGTGATCCACAGAGCAGGGAATACCATCTGTCTCCAATGGTCAATGAGAAATAGGCTTATTTCACCCAAGTACGGCATATAATATGATTCTGCACATAGCAGATCTTCATGCTACATTTACTAATTACACCAATACATCAATCCATTGACCCAATTTAACTATGAAACAAATAACTTAAGATTAACCCTCCCTTAATTAAACTAATATAACTTTACAAATCTATGCAGCCATATATGCCCGACTTAAATTTAACATTTATTAAAAGTTGTTTAACAACAACAAAAAAATCATAATAAAAACTTAAAAGAATGAAAAAAATAACTTAATGGAAATGATTTTAAAAAAATACATCAAATAAATTAATTATTAATAATAATTTACTTTGGTCAGATAGGATTCTATTTTTATTAAATACTAAAAAGATTTTGAAATTAAAGTTCTAACTGTTTTGAAAATGTTCATTAGTTATATAGTTCTTACTGTTTTAAAAAGTCAGTAGTTTCTAATTGCTTGTAATTTGGAAGGTGTTAATTCCCACGATGTCCTTAGGAGATCGATATGCAGTTAACCATTGGTCCTTTATTGTAGCTGGTATTTTATTGCCAGGACCAGATGTCCTATAGTCCACAATATGGGAAAACAATTGGTAATTTGTCTTTTTCTTTTAGAAAAAAACTGAAGGGATTGAAGAGTGCATCTTTCAATCCCTTCTCCTTCAACTCTCTCCACACTAACACTTATAGCACCTCTTCTTTCACATCTCTTTTCTTTTTTTATTTCCAAACTTTTCCTTTTATAGTAAACTTTCGGATCGAGTGGACACTACATCATGACAATGATAATCTTTTTGTTGAGATCCATTTCCTGAGGAATTTCTTTTATTGGCTATTAGTTTCTATTGTTTTTTCTCTCCTATCTTACCTTTACTTATACATTTTGAGATGCCCAAGGGCTAGTTTACTTTAACTAATTGAAAATAATCATTTCCATTTTACATAATTGCATTAATTAAATTATATACATTCTTAAAGATATATTTTTATCTTTAAATCTTTTTAAGTTTTTCTTCTGAAAATTTAGTATTAAAATACTTTTTCTTTTCTTTAATAAAGTTTTCTTTTAATAATTTTTCATCTGTGTGATTTTATATATATAAAGTTTAGATGACTTTTAATTTTCAATTTTTAAAAACAAATTTTTATCTGCAAACTTTTATTTTTAATTTTATTTATATTTATTAGAATGTAACGGCATGATGCCGTTACAATATCAAAGCCAAATCAAAAAAAAAATAATTTTAAAACAATAATGACATTTTTATAGAAAAGTTGGGTCTTTCCAACCTTTACAATATATATATATACAAATTAAAGGTGTAAATTTTAGTCTTGTTTTTTTTTTAAATATCTAATTCATGGTTCTCTGTAAACTAGGTATTATGATGGTAGGTGCCCTCAAGATTTTTAAATTTTTTATTACACTTTCATAACAAAAAAGTTGCAGAATCATGATTCAAAGCACATACATAGTCTTGGGGATAATAATTAAATTTCTCTCTGACTATTCAGAATTTTAATCAATACTTATTTCATTTTTAATTAGTATTATTAATGTTTTCTGATTACAGATATTTTTTAACTATAATTATTTTTATTCCTTAGCCAGACACAACACTATTAAAAAAAGATTAAGCAAAATATTGGATAAGCAATTATTTAAAGCAGTGGAATGATAATATATTGAAATGATTTATTAAAGGTAAGAGAAAGGGAAAATGAAATTGATTGAATAATCTAATTATAAGTAGTAAATAAAGAACAATGGGTACAAAGGTTTAGAGAAAGTACTGTTGAAATCTTAGATAACCAATGTTAATATGGTGCCAATATTAAAATAAACTATTGCAAACAGAATGAGCAAGATATTGTACTTACAATCCAGCAACAGCCCATTGCTTGGATGCAAATTTTAATGCTGGTAAAGTAATAGTTATTCCCATCAGTACAATGCAGGTTGTCATAACTAATGGTGAGATGAACCTTCTTAGAAAACCTACGAATCCTGACAGGCCAATAACCAACTCTATCAAGCCGCTTAACATTACCGCTCCTTGAAGCTAATAATTAGGAAAATAAATAAATATGCGTATAAGTATGTTATGAATATGAATTTTAATAATATCTATCTATACTAAAATAACATGCTTATTTATGCATACATTTATATTTGTAAATATATGTAATTGAACAGAAAATAACTGAACCTTCCAATGAGTTATATAAAAAAACTTGCATTGTATAAGTTATTGGAAGTTTCAATTATTTCCTGCTCAGTTACATTTATATTGTAACAAAGTGTGTTTTTCTTTTCAGGTTTCATTATAGAATAGGGGCTACTTCATCATTCTCTAATAAATATAATAACTGACTAAACTGCATGGTAGTTTATGGCTAGAGCATCATAGTTAAGTGCAAAAAACAGTTTCCCATGTTTAACCAGTCTGAGCTCTTTTTCCATTGTCAACAAGAATGGTGAGATGTTCAGCGTCACTCATTACAGTGAACTACATAAACTTTAGAATCATTTGTGTTTGAAAGAAAATAAAAATAAATAAAACAAAAAATTGACGATTGTAAACTATGTAGTATTTTGTTCTTAATTTGGTGCATTGTACAGGCTTAAACCTGCATTTATATATGTAATACGTGCATGATTCGAACTCAGACTTTCACATGATCCACTACTCTCAGCACCATCTCATATTGCTGACCCACCCGATCACATACATGTTGAAAAGATAAATAATCACCAATATGCATTTTTCATGGTCAATTGGTCTAGATTACTATCACCACACATGTACAATCAGTGCTCAGCTTTAGTAAAACATTAATTAAAAGAAAGCAAAGCATTGTTAGCCGAGAGGTCAGCGCAGTCGCCTTGCAAGCAAGCATTTGGTTGCAGACGGTTGTTGCGGGTTTGCCTCCCGGCTGATGCTATGATATATGGAAAGAAAAAAGATCAAAAACTTTCTAACTTTCTTTTGTTTGCATTAGAAAATAATCAAATGTTTTGTAGTACCAAGAAGCGAGGAACTTTTGCTTCAGTCCTAAAATTGTTAAAGTTCCCGAGACTGAAGGATAAACATTATTTATAAAAAAGAAATTTCGGATTTTTTAACATGTCTTGAAGTTTTTTTGAAATTTCAATAAATGAAAAATAAATCCTTTCTTATTTCCAAGAATATTAAATCGTGCTTAATGTTATATGATATCTCATATAAAAAAAAGTTTCCCATAAGTAAAACATTACAGCGTCTTCTTTAATCATTTTTTTTTTAAAAAAATGATGGGATTACAAAATATTATTAATAATTCATAAGATATTGAACACTATTGTCACTAACCTTTCTTATATTTATTTGCCAAAGTGGAATATCTTCTATTTCTAATGTAGAACTGTTGGTTGTATTATCACTAAAATTTTGAAAATATCTCACTTCATTTAAAAAGGTAGTATTCTTCACTTCATGAGATTTAGATTGGCAAATCTCATTTTCATGCTTTAGCCATGTCATTAGGACTACTATATATTCCATACTAGGTCCTTCGACCATGGGTAATCTTAAAAATAAAAAGTTAATAAGTAAATTATTTATAAATTGAAATTTAAAACCCATATATATATATGTATAAGGTATTAATTAATACTGTAAATTAGTAAATACAATGTTTAAATAGAATTTCAAATATCTGCTTCATTGAAATCAAAAAAATAGCAAACATTTTAACCACTATGTCAACTAATTATAGATTAAGTATGACGCCTTACACCCACATATATGTGTGTCTGTACTTATTTAAACAAAAATGTTAATTAAAATTGTATATTAATTAATATTTTACCTTACACCACAAGTAGCTTGAATGAATGTAGCTAGACCACAAATGAATATCATTGTACATACAAGATCACCTTTAGCAGAAATATCATTTGGAATACATAAAAGATCCGCAATCAATAGAGGAGTAATAATACTGATACCAAACATTGAAATTATATTCTGAAAAGATATATATATATATACTTTTATAAACATTGCTTCAATGTTTTCAGGTGTATGTGTATGCGCGCATGTGTGTAAAGAGATTTTTTTTTATATGTTGCTCTAAACATTTTATCTGGCATATTAATTTTTTAAATATGATGTAATTCTAAATATAAAAATCTAAATGTAAGTAAATCAAATAAAATATCCGTTACAGATATTTTATTATTATTATAATTAATATTATTACAATAATCTAAATATATATTATAACTGTTTTATAACCGTATTTATACTAATGATTTGAATATCGATCTCTCTTTAATAGAGAATTATTTGGTCTTTATTAACAAATTCCCTTAAAAGTCTGCTGTTGGCTAAGAAATGACCTACACAACATTTTTTTTCACTTTTTTAAAAACTCAATACAAATTTGATCGAACTATTATGAATTTCAGAACGATCTAGTACATTTATCATTGTATAAAATACTGTTATACCTACTTTTAAACGAACAATATATATATATTTTATAATAATTTTTTTTTATATTTGTTTTTAAAATATATTTAGGATATGTTTTAAATTATTTATTTATTTAGTTTTTTATTTCCAAAGAAACTTTCGATTTTTTTTCCCAGATAATCTATCTATAATCAAACCAGCCAAACCATTTAAGTGTAAGTTAATAAATGGATATCTAGCTGTTCTTAGATACCTATTAAAAACCTCCTAAATTTCCCAGCATTTGTAGTCTGATGGTGATTGTGTTTTCCTTTATTATTTCTATATAAAGAAATGCTGAAGAGGTTGGTTATTTAAAAGCTGATTTTTTCTTTACAATTTAATGTTACTTGAAAATGATTTTAGCTGCTATAATAATTATCTTAAGCTTTTATAATAGTCAATTTATTTTGTTTTATCACTTCTCTCACATATTCTTCACTTTTCTACTAACTCTATACAGCAATAAATTAATATTTTTTCATTGTTTTCTAGTCAAAGAATGAATTTTTTTTCTGTATTATTTCAAATTCTTAAACAGGCTTATTGTTTGATTTCATCATAAACTATGGATTTATTCCAAAGTATTACTTTTTTGAGTAAACATTATACACATGAAGGCAACACTTTATTAAATTAACTGAAGAATCAAATGCTTTACTTACTGCTCAGAAATTCATAAGAAGATTGGGTACCAGAAATGAAATCTTGAGCTCCAGAGCTTGCCATTCTTACACAGCACTAACTATGCAAAACAATACTTTTTTGCATTGCAGTTTTTATGACTATTACTAGTGTCTACTTGATTTATATTGCTAACATTTTCTTTTTAAAACTAAATTTTATTCTATATTGTATATCAATAAATTTGATTTTATTTATTAAAAATATAACTTTACAAATGAAAAACATTCTTAAAAATATTATTTCAACTTTGCAAATATAAAAAAACAATAATAAACTGAAACTTATAATCAGAACAATAGCTTTTTCCTTATTGGACAGTTGTTTCATTGCTGATTAAAAAAAGAGACTGAACAAAATATTTATTATTCCTAAAATCTGAGCAAATCATTTTTAAGTTATCATAAAGCAAACAATTTTATTTCAAAATGTAAAATTTCAATTAAAAAATGGCAAAACCATTTTACTATGGTGTCTATGAAAGCAGGGTCAATCACAATATTTTTTACCATTAGTAAGATTTTCTTGGCTTTTTTTTTAAAAACAAACATATTGGATTAAAATTTAAGTGTAATCATGAATACACCTGGGTCTCTTTTTACGTGGATTTATTTAACACAATTTTGAAGGTACACGATTCACATTTCTTCGGAAGTCGAACTCCGATAATGCGCTATTACTTTAAATAATAAATTTCGCATACTTACGTCATATTGAAAGTAATAGCACATTATTAGAATTTGACTTTCATCTTAGTAATTTCAATATTATCAGTGCTTTATAATAGTAAGATTTTATGCAATAATGAAATTAAAATCATGATTTCCACATTTTATGTATACACACATTAAATTTTACAAGATTATAATGTAAATTTGTTCAAACATTGTGCATGTTAATTTTGCATTTTAAATCACATTCTGATTTTGCTTTTTAAAAAAGAATGTAATCAATTATTAATCATTTAGTGTCCACAAGTTTATTTTTAATTATTTTCTTATTAATGACACTAATCATGAACATGCTCTTAAATTCCAACGAGAGCTAAATGGTTGTATGTCTGGATATCGCGAGCTTCATAAAAAATTAATAAAATCATCATCTCAAAGATTAATTACTAATTACATTGTCACCAGAAAACCATTAACACAACATGAGAGGGAAGTTAGAGCTAGTTGTATTTCCTCTTGTGAAGAATCTGATTTTTTAGCAGTTTGCAAATGAACCTGTTTATCGGCAAGTAGCGATAATTAAAATGTGTATAAAAAAATTTCAATTACTGTACTGTAAATTATGCATAAAAATATATTATTTTGAATAAAATTAAATATTATAGTTAAAAAAAGTTTGTCTTGTATCAATTTTTTTCAAATTTGAAATTTTTTATTATTCATATTTTATTTCCTTATTTTTTTTTTGCGCGAATTTTAAAGTAATTTTACATTAGTGCTTTACTTTTACATGATTTTTGAAAAATCACAGTTCATATCCCCCTTTTTTAAGGTAAGTTACATCTATTTTTGCGTGATTTTGTTTGCGCGTGTTTTCTGAGGAACCTATCTATCATGTAAAACAAGACCCAGGTGTAATTTTATTTTTAAATAAATACTATATAAACATTTTTCAAAAATAATCATAAATATTTAAATAAACTGTAGAAAATATATAATTTTTCTCATCAAGGTGAAACATAGAATGTTAATTCTCAAAACTTCCACAAGCATGTGTACACTCTTAAAGCCTAAGAACAAAAACTACAAACAGTGTGATTGTTGCTTATTTATAGGGGAGTTTTTGCACAATATCTGAGATCTCTAGGCTTTCTTTAAAGTAATAAATCAATATATATTTTATTTTCAATTTTGTCAACAAAATGAATGCAAAATGGGCAAATTAATGCACAGATAGTCCCAAGGCAGTTCCATCAATACTCCATGAAAAACTGATGATCAAATGAAAAGGATTACATTTTTTTTATAATTTATAAAGACTTATCTTTTTATAAGTTTTTAAATTTTTCATGAATTTATTTATCTAAAATTATTAGCATTTTCATATGCCAAGTTTATTTAATAATTAAAATTTTTGGTCAGATATAAATAGACAATATTCAGAAAATAGTTTATATATTTAATTTTTATTTTGATTTTAAACACAATACAAAATATGTTAATAATAATAATTTTAAATATTTGAAAACCAGGCACTCTTCACAAACCTGGGAGCTTAATTGTAAGTATAGGGATTTGAACTCAGATTTTTAAGCACCCTTCAACTATCCACACTATCTCATACAACTGATACACGTGACCAGACACATGTAGAAGAGATAACATGTGTGTGGTCATGTGTATCAATTGTATGAGATAGTGTGGATAGTTGAAGGGTGCTTGAAAATCTGAGTTCAAATCCCTATACTTACTAATAATAATAATAATAATAATAATAATAATAATAATAATAATAATAATAATAATAATAATAATAATAATAATAATAATAATAATAATAATAATAATAATAATAATAATAATAATAATAATAATAATAATAATAATAATAATAACAACAACAACAACAACAATAAATTACATTTCAGTAATATATTAAAATAATGATTATATCATATTATATACTCATATTCCCAATTCAAACATGTGATTTTTTTATCCCCTATAATGTTGCAAGTTTTTTAATTCAACAGGTAAATTATTAAATAATTTAAGAATGTTATGATTTCTTATTCTAGTTTTATATTTATTATATTTTTAGACTGTATGTTTTCCTTAGCCACATCTTAAACTGTGACATACAAGATTTTTTAAAAGTAATATTAAATTTTTTTTTAGCTGTAATTGTATATTCAAAAAGTTGATTGAAAAATAAAGACAATTTTTAATATTGTTAGAGCATTATAAATCAAAAGTAAAAAAATGTTGATGCCTATTTAAAACATGAGTGTTTATCTATTATAAATAAATGCACAGATTATTGAAAATTGAAATTTACAGGTATCTTATTAAGACGTATGGAAGTTACATAACGTTGATTAAAAATTGTATATATTTGATATAAGACTGCAAAAATGAAATTTTATAAAAAACAAGGTATTAAATAAAGTAGCAGAGCATTAGAGTCTGTACTACAACTTAACATCCAAATCCATTTTTTACCTAAATTCTCAATATCATAATTATCAAAAATTGGAGATGCAGAATTTTTTCTGCAGCATTAGCCAAACACAACCTTTTTCAGATTGTTTTAAAATATTATGAACATTCTGTAAATTATTTTTTGAATTGACAAAAATAACACCATTACTAGCCATCTTTTTTTAATATCAGTTTTTTATTTTATATGTCTCAATTTTCCAATCCTAATAATAAAATCTCTTCTCATTCCATCATGTAAAGCTGTATAATGTGAATAGATATGTATTAATGGTAAATCAGCTATTTTCAACATTGCCATACACTTTTTCAATTAACTGAAACAATATCTAGCTAAGTCAATAAAGGAAAAAGCAAAATTGCATTTTTTTCCATGTGTCAAATCATATTGGTGGGAAGCAAACCTGCATATTTTTATTTAAGATATTTCCTAGTTTGCCTAAAGACAAAACTATTTTCTAGTGCTTCATGATTTTTTAAAACTACAAAGATTTTCTGATAATCATCAGTCTATTCTTGAAAGTATTTTTATTGCAATAAATAATAATATTTTATGATAATTAGATTACTCTCTAGTCCTTTTATTTTTATAAATTGGCACAATAAAATCAGAGTATACAATTTTATGGATTATTATATTTCTTGTATTATTATTTATTAAAACCCTTTGAGCGCGAAGCGCCTCTGTGAGCCCTGAACAAAAATTTAGACTTTCAACTGAGTTTGCACGGAATTGGTAAGTAGTACACTTATGATTCTCAGATCATTCGATCTGCCATCTTGTTATGGTTAAAATGAGCTATAACTTTTATTTTTACGCTAAAATTTGGATTTTTTATGAAAGTTTTTGTAAAATACAATTTTTAATTTTTTTATTTTTTTTTGTTTCTTAGATTTAATGACCGTAAATATGATTCATGGTCCATTGAACTTGCTTTACAGTGTAATAATTACGTTCAATTACGTAAGGGCTTTTATAAGCCCTCTTAGTAGAAACAAATTTTTTTGTAAAAAAAAGTTAAAAGCTTAAAAATAAAAATAAAAATTATATCAAAAATGTATAAGGATTACTGTTCAAATTATTTTTAATAATAATGACTTTTGATGCCTTCATAATTGGATTCAAATTTAAAACTGATGCTAACATTTAGACAGGATTCTGTGAGTACTCATTTTATTATTATTTTTTTTATTATTAATTATTGTTTTCTATAATTAAATATAATTAAAAGTAATATATATATGATATAATACAGGTGAAATAATATAAAAACATTTATTTTAATATTTTTCTGACCTAGTTTTAGTACTCTCTTTTTATAAAAATGATAAACTTTTAGATAAAAAGCACATTTGAAAATTGAGAATCTTTTACCTCAATTTGTTTTATGACCTACTTTTTATTACTTTTTTTATATATAAATATAGATATAATATATATATATATGATATAATACAGGTGAAATAATATAAAAACGTTTTTTTGAATTATTTTTCTCACCTAGTTTATAACTCTTTATTATATATATATACACACACATACAAAACAATATATATACAATAGAATTATATATATATATATATGCAAAAAAGAATATATATACGATAGAATTTGATATATACATATAGAAAACAATATATATATATATATGATAGAATTTTAGACAATACATTTGAATAATATAAAAACATGCACATCCACACTCATCATATACCGAAACATCCACTCTCATATTTCATCTCCCACACACATATATAATCACTGCTCATAATAAATTTGTTTATTTTGATATTTATTGATTTTTCTTGTTCATTTTATCTTGGAGAAATTTTTGCTTGATATTTATTTTTTGAGTACATTTTATTTAGTTGAAAAGAATACACATTTGAGGTCACACACCATTTTTTACTAATATAATATAATAAAAGTAATATATAATAATATTATACTATACTATACATTACTATATAATTTACTAAAGTCCTTAACATCTTGTAAATTATTTCTGTTATTTTTTTCCTCACTAAAAACCAAACATATTTCTAACAGATACCTGCATGCAAGGACAACCAAACATTTCTAGCATATACTCTGTTATAAAAGTAGAACATGTAGGGCAGCTAGTAAAAATGGAACTTACCAATCACACTGTTTTTGTAATTTTTGCATAGAAAAATTATCTCAGGTAAGACATATTATATATCATTTTTTTCAGCATTTTGAGATGCATGTGATGAAGCTGTCTACAAAATTGTAATTTTAAGTTATACCTTTCAAAATTGAGAATTTGTGAACCAATGTAAAAATAAATATGTTTAAAAATGTAAAAAATCTCCTTTTTTATTATTTTTGTTGGGTAATGACTATTTTATCAGCTTTATTACATTCTTTCATATTTGCACTTTCTAAAAATGTATATATATTTATTGTAATAAATTATTAAATGTCATTTAAAATTATATGTCCTGTAAATTTTTTTTGACATTCAAAATGGCCATTCAGGTCTTTAAGGGTTAAACTTCCTATAGTTTTGAAATGATTATAGCAGTCTTATACTTAAAATTTTCATACATCTCATTAGAACTCCTCATCTTTACATTTATAAGTTTGGAAAAAAACTGTTTAATTTTATTAAATAAAATACTTTGATGTCTATCAGCCATTGTTTGAATACATATATTATTATTTAAAAGGTGGTCAAAGTATTTTTCACACGTTCACAATATCATTATCATATTTAAAAAAATTATCATGTATGGATTTAATAGAATTATGATATCATTTTTATGTTATTTCAATATATTAACAAATATTTAATAAGTCGAGGTGAAATTATATAAAATAATGAATGAATTTCAAATATGTTCACAATAGTAGATTGATGCCCTAGATTCTAAAATTTTATCTTAGTACCAAAAGAATTATGTAATCATATTAGATTTTTAAAATTTACAATTACTGTCTTTTCTATTTGCTATATATATATATATATCCCCACTCTTTCCCAACAAAGTAGACATGAGTCATATATATACTGTCTTTTCTATTTGCTATATATATATATATATCCCCACTCTTTCCCAACAAAGTAGACATGAGTCAGAAAAATCTGAAGGAATTTATTGTTTATTAATCGGATTTTTTATTTTGAACTATAGGAAATTTATATAAAATATATCATCATATGATTATAATTGGAATCAATTTCAATTTTAGCTTTATTTATGCATAAAAATGGCAGTAAATGTTTTCATCAGTCACCTTTACTGTCAAATATTAATCTAATAACTAATATCTTCTTCTCTACTGGTTCTCTATGAGGAGATATTGGAGAGACATTTGTCCTTCAGTTTATTATTTAAAGACTGTTTCACTTTCACTCATATAAATATAAATGTATTTAGAGCAATTATCGTACATTTTCTAATACTGTATAAGCGCTTGGATGTGGTAAAATGAAGAAGTCTGACAATAGATGTAAAAGATATTTTATCTGAGTTTCATCCATGATCCAATCACAATATCAGAAATGTTATTTTAAGAAACATTGTAGAGACATTGTAAGCAACATGTGGAATAAAGTCATTCAGTAAAAATATAAAAAAAGTGTGATAGAAAGATGATGATAGGTAATAAATTCATAAATATTTGAATTATTGAACCTTAACACTGTATATTTTAGTGCATTATAGATCTCAAGAGTTCTGTCATTTTTAGTGTCCAAATTTCACATAAATTTTCATGTGAACATCCAAGCAAGAATCCATTTGATTGACTTATGTAGTTTAGTACAGTGGTGGAGTAGTAGACTCATAGTCCATGAATTATGATTTAACTAACTATAACATGAAAAAAGCATTTTGATAATGAAGACATATATTATTACCATCTTCATTTCTCTAGCAATGATTTCTCAATTACACATACTCACTACAAGAGCCAGCAAACTGAACTTGAGATTTCATAAACTCCTTGGGCTTCAAAAGAGATTGAGCTCACAGATTTAAATAAAGTTTTATTATTTTTTTGATTAGTAGTACGCAATAAGTTTTTGTGCTTTAGCATTTCAGAATGAGTACAATAGATTTTTATATATAAGGAACATAAAATCTACTGACTACTGCCTTTTTTCAGTTGATTTTTAATAATATTGTTTTAGCTTAAGCTAAGGCTTTCTGTATAATTTTTTTATTATAACATTCGCTCTCAAAGTATAGTTTATATAACTTAGTTCTTCCTCAAAATAGGATTTACCTCAAAGTTAACTGTGCTAATAAAGAGTTTTTGCTATTGAAAAAGTGTAACATGAGTGAAGTTCAAAGCATTTGTAATTATAGAATCACCATTCTTGTTTTCATAAGCCCAGAGTGCTATACTCAGATTACTGATGGAATACACAAATAGTAATCCATGAATCATATATAATAATTAGCTGTACATAATCAATGAGCAGTTCCCAAAAAAAGATTATTTCCTGATAACTTATGAAAAAAGATATTAATTTTTCAAAGATTAAATTTGATTTGACTTATCTTTCTGCACTAATTATAGCAATGATATTTATGTTTGTGCAATCAAATTTTCATTCAATAATGATAATAAGTACAAATTTTTACTTCAACATTTTTACTTTTTTTGTTCACCAGTCCTCTGCACTAAAAAAATGACTAGAAGTCTTTGTTGTAATCTTTGTATTTCAATAGTTAACACTTTAAAACTGAATTTGATTTGTTAGTTTTAATTTTTCAAAGTATAGAAGTGGAAAAAGTTAGAAAACATAAACTAAAACTGGCTTAGTTGGTCAAATATGACTAAATCTTTACATCAGTAAATCATTAATATGATAAAAATAATTGTAAATTCGGTAATATTGTAATAATAGTTAAGCAGAATATAAGAGTATTAAAGCTAATGGGGTTGTGTATTGGAGCAACTATTTTAACAGATTATAATTATACACCTGACAATTCTACTGTAACCTTTTTCTTTTTATGGACACAAGTTCTCTGCACTAATAAAAATTAGCATTAGTAATAAACTTTAATTTTATTTTTCTAAATATAACTGAGTGAGAAGCATTTGTTAAAGGTGAATTCTTCAATATTTGAAGAGAGAGCGACACTTGTATTTAAAGAAACTATTGTTGAGTGTTATAATGGCAAAGACTAGGATAGAAGAATAGATGCATTAATAAAAAAATAGGGAGCTGGAAAGATGAAAAGCTAATATGAAAAATAAAAAGAATTTAAATACATATAAAAGTAAACATAATATTGGATGTAAGTTAATTTATTTATAATGGCAAAAACGTACTTTATTGTTTAAGGCTTGAACAAGATTGTTAGCAACAAGGGAATATACACATAAATGTACAAATGTGGTGGATTTAGTCTGCAGGTTATGTAAGGAATGCATGGAATATATTAAGCATTTGCTAAAGAAATGTAAATGCTTACAAGCAGAAATGGTACAAATAGTGACTTTGTGGGAGAATAAATAATATAAGTCAAGTGATTATACAAAAAGGAAGGGGATTGAAAAAAAGGAGGATATAGATGCAAAGAATGATGTTGGGGAAATGAGATAGAACAGGATAGAAAAAGATATTAGAAAAACAGGGTGGAGAGTAGAAAGGAAAGGTAGGCTGGTTTAACCCATTTTTTTTGGGCCTATTCATTCAGAGAGAATTCTGACTTTGAAAAAGAAGTAGTCATATCACATCATATCACAATAATTTAAGCCTGACATAGCTGTTAATGTAAATGTATTTAACAAACAAGAAAGTACAATGTAAATTATACTAAATTCTCTTAAATGTATATTTTAGTAAACATCAATAACAAATCATATCAAATAATTTATTTGTTAATTGAATTACTTAAATGTAAACACCTTTTTTTGATTATGTCTATCTGCTAGTTTTAACTCTCCATAATAATTCTTTCAGAATAAATTTTCTCTGATGAAAAATCATTGTTCCTGACTTCTTACTTTTTATTTTTTCTTTATATATCCAAATCCATTTCAACATTGAAAAAAAAGAACTTCAGGTGATGTCATGTCAAGAATGTCTAAATCTGGAGTGTTTAAAAAAGACTGATTCTTTTATTGTCTGTTTTCAAACTTTTTAAATTGTTTTTTTCCTCTTTCGTTTATTATTTTTAATACGAAATTAACATCTGAATTAAATCAATATAGCTATACATTTTTTCATCAAGCTTAATTAAAGTAATTATGGTTTTAATGAAAATAATATATAACTTGTTATGGTTTAATATATCATAAAATCTTCTGGATTTTTTTATCCATCATTAATAATATTACATAAACAATATTTTATCAAGTCTTCTATTAAATAAAAGAGAACAATTAATCCTAAAAATAATTAATATTACTGTCCATAGTATCCAAGATTACTTACTAAGTTTTAATGATATGACAATTAAATTTTTAACAGAAATTGAATGATGTCTTGACGGTCTTAATATATGGGCAAACCCAGAAAATATTAGATATTTTATATAATTAATAATGATAAAATCATCATTATAAATTCAAAAATTAAAGCTATTTCAAATATTTCAGCAGAGAAAGTTATATATGTTGTTAATTGTATTTATAAATATATACTAATACAATATACTTTTTTCCCTCAAACAAGTAACATTAATATATCACTTACTTATTGCATAAACAAAATCTAATTGATTGATTAATAACTACATTTTTAAAAACTTTTAAATTCACCATTTAAATTTATTAAAACGTTGTTAATATACCTGAAATCCAATGAAAATGTTCATATACCAGGGAGGCACATCTTCTATTTCATAAATCAGCTTGTTTTCGTCAATTTCAGATATATCATCGTTGTCTTCCAAATCTGATGCCTGACTTGGTGTTTCACTCATTTTTTTACAATTAAAAATTTTTTAGCTATTCAACAAAATAATAATAATTAAAAGTGCAATTTTTTTATATTTAAATCTGCCATGACAATTTATTCAATATTTTAACATACTTAAAATACTATCAAATATAGAAAATAATTTACTAGTATATCTTTTAGCTACGTCACTTATCAATTTTTTTGTATAATAAATAAAATTGATTAAACCTATCACCAAACAAAAATGATTAAAATTTTAGAATATATATCATTTGCTAAATTAACTAATAAGTGATAATGACCTTACCTTGACACTAAGATTTTAAGAAACAATCCTTACTTGTAATATTATAAACTAATTATTTATTATGATAATATTTAATCAAATAACTATTATGTTACAATGTGTTATATTTAAAAAAATAATTTTTAGTATATCAATATTTTATATACAGATGTATTTACATTTAAATTTACAAATACTGGATTGTACATTATGTCATCATCATCAACCATTATCAATCCACTGCAGGATGAAGGTCTCTCCAAATTCAATCCATCTTCTCCGATCTTTAACTTATCTTCTTCACATCACTCCTGTACACTTTCTTATTTCATCCATCCATCTCACATATGGTCTCTTTATGGATCTTTTACAATCTCTTGGAATCCAGTTTAAGATTTCAATTGTCCATTTATTATCATCTCTTCTAGCAATATGTCCAGCTCAACTCCACTTTAGTCTATTAATTTTTTCAATGAGGTCAGTAACACCTGTTTGTTCTCTTACCCATATATTGCTTTTTCAATCTTTTCTTGTTACTCCTATGCATCTCTCCATACTTCTTTGAGTGGTCTGAAGCCTCTGTATTGCTCTTCTATTAAGTGTCCAAGTCTCAGATCCATAAGTAAGAACTGGTAAAACACGTTTATTAAAAACCTTCCTTTTCAAACACATAGGCATATTTCCTTTTAGCATTAAGTTATTTCTACCAAAAACACTCCAACCAAGTTTAATTCTATGATTAATTTCATCCATTATGTTTCCATTTGTATTAATAATCTTACCAAGGTATTTGTAGGTATTTTATTGTTATGTTACTGTTAATAAATACTTTTGTTAAGTTATGATTATAATATTGCAATGAGTGTTATAATAGTAATATACTGTATTCGGATTTTGTTGTGAAAATTTTTATATGTACATATATTTATATGACCTATTATATATATATATAAAATACATATTTTGCGGGTTCATCCGTGTTAAAAACTTTTAATATTAATATACTGACGTGGATGGCTTGTGTGACCAAGTCGAAACGTCAGTATATAAATATTAAAAGTTTTTAACATGGATGAACCCGCAAAATATGTATTTTATATATTTAACCCGTACAAATCTTCATTTTAACATATATATATATATGATGTGCTATTACAATTTATTCATTAGCTAAATTTGTAGTAATGTGCATGAAAGAAAACGTGGAACAAAAATCATCATCACATTTTTATATAGTAAAGAAAGTTGTAGGGCATCCAAATTTAAACCCTACAGGATTAAGTCCAGAAAACAGATGGAAAGAGAGTGGGGACAACAGTTATATTCTTTAGTTGTTTACACACATTCAGTTATTCAATAATCAATTTGTTAAATAGAGTTACAAAACATATATAGGCAATGTGTGTTAACAAAGCTAGTTAGTAATTTGTATGTATTAAATATTAACTTTCTTTAAAACTAACCTATACTTGATCGATTCTAATATTTTATTCTGTTTCTATTTTACTTTTCTATAATTGTAATTTGAATTGAAAAAGTTACAGATTTAATTTTAAATATTAGGGTTATAATTTTCAAACTAGCATTCATATTATTTTAATGGACAGTTTATGAATGATTTGAATGATAAAGTATGTGTGCATATTACATACAGAAATTTACATTTATTACATATTGAAAAGAAAAAAAGAAAGTCTGTTAATTTTTTTTTTGTCTGAATCAACAATTTTATCTTATGATTGTTTGTCATTTTGGAGTTTAAGATTAGTGAGAACTCTAATTTTGAAATTGTCTCATCCTAAGATCAAAAAAAAAGAAGCTCCAATTCTAGATGTTACAGATATACATGAGGAAAAAGGATTAAGACTATTTTTTTTTCTTCAAGACAAAAGTTTGTCTGAAAACCAAGTGTGTGATTTTTTTTTTAATGTTCCTAAAAAAGATTGCACTCTCCAGCTAAAAACAAATTGGTCAAAAATAGAAATAAAAATTGGATATAAAAGCAGTCTGAAAATCAGTTGATGGGGAGAGCAGACTTTTAAAAATATTGAAGAGAAAAGACAAGCGTTTCAACTCTACAAAAATTCCCAATTTCAAGTCATTTTTTTTATATATATATTGAATTTTTGGAGGTTAAAGATATAAGAATGGCAGAGTAGAAATTTTTTTATATATATCTCATCGTTTACCAGACATCAGCCCACAGATCATATAGGAAAGAAAGAGCCTTGTCTGAATTAAAAAAAAAATATTCTATACTTCAACTGACTGAGAGAGATAAAATGTTTTAAATAGAAAGAAGAAAACATTCACGTGCATTTGAAGGAGATAAAAAAAAAGGATCAATCTACTGATAAATATTAATCATCGAATCCAATTAATTGTTCCAGTGGTTGAGTTTAAATCTAGAAAAAAATTATAAATGTGAAGACAACTACTATATTCCATACACTACAGGAATCATGCTGAACAGAAAAAATTTAAAATTAATATAAGGATTTCTAAATAGTCCACTAAAGCAAATAACTGTATTATAATCATCATCATCAAATAGTTATACACCTCAAGAAAGAGGTAGTTCCAAAGAAAATGGAAATTGTTGCTGCAAAAGTATAAATATTTAACAGGACAAGTTTGAACCCTTGGAAGTTCGCCACAAAACAAAGGATCGGTAATATGACTTTTTATATCTATTTTCTTTATGATATCAGAGTCTTAATAAAAATTTAGCAATAAAGTAGTATATTTTATTTAAAGAACTTTTAAAGACAATTCAGATCGATTAAAACCAAGAATTTCTTACTAATGATAACCTTAAGCTTCATTAATGATTTTGTATGTACCAAAATTATGATTGTTTATTAATTTAAAGTTATGAAATATTATTAATGTGTAAAATAATTTTTTTTTGTATTATTATTTTGGTTTTAAATAATATTTTGGTTTTTACGGGGATAAACACACACATACATAATAATACTTTTATCTGTGTATAATTGCGAGTGAATGTGAAGTAATAAGCAGTATTAAAATATTAAATTATTTTATTTTAAGAAAGTATAGGTTTCAGAGTGTAGAAGGGAGGGGGATAGAAAGATACTTTAAAACTTGTTTCTGAAAAACTTACTCTTTCCAATTTCACTAACCTTTGTTTTTATTCATTCTGCTTTACATGTTAGATTTCTAAAGTTATGTGTGCTAAAAAAGTGTTTATTGTTTTTTTTATGCATGACATGTTTTTCTTGTGGAGTGAAAATCTTGAGCAATTTGACATCCAATTTAATATATGCATTATACCATTTATGGTAAAGGGAGAAGAATTTAGAATTAATAGTATGATTTCAAATAGTCAAGTATGATTATTATTGTTATTATCCATATAAATTTTCATGTATGTCTAGAAATTTTTATGTATATGTTAGAAATGCAGTAATAAATACTAGTTTATTTTATTAAATGAGGCGTATATATTTCATTAAGAGTAGTCTTTATTAATTGTGATCATTCATCATCAAGGCGAATATTAGCTATTTAAGATACAATTAGATATAGTGAGATTAGCCAATAATTATTAATTTCTGAAACTAAATTTTATAATAGGCTTAGTTCTAAAGCTGTGGTTGAAACCATTGTCATTATCATCATCATCATCAACAACATTTTAATTAATGAGCTGGTTAAATGTTTAAAGGCCATAAATAAATATTGATTTCATAGTATTTAGTGATTTCTTAGTATTATAATAACCAACCTTCCATCATCTATATCATGCCAGGATGAGTGAATTGCCATCCTAAGTTAACCATATGAGCTAGTAAAACTTATAAAGATATTAAGACACATTTGTTATGTTAAGATCTAGGAGATGATTTCTATCTAATGAATTTTGTATATATCACTTTGGTTTAAGGAGATTGTGTTTACTTAAATATCAGTGCATACAGTGATATGGGTCTAAAATCAAAATCATATATTTTGTAAGAAATAAGGTACCAAAGGGATTCAAACCTGGTACATGTGAAAAGGTTATAAATATAACTTTGTCTAGGTCCAGCTAATCTAGTGGCACCCTGATAGACCATATTCACTTGTTATTCACTTAGATATGCACTTGAGATCCAACCAAGAGATGAGTGAGTTAAATCTACTCTTGGATATATCGAGAGATATTTGATTGAGTTACCAGTGTACTCACTCACTTGATTTCCATATACCTGAGTTATGATTTTTTGTTCTCAATAATTTGTTTATGGTTTCTACTTGTTTATGGGGGATGTAATGGCGGCCTCACTAGAGTTGAAATAGGCCAGATACCAGATATCTGAAATGGCCAGTTCTCCAAGCATTATTGCTGATCTTATGAAATTATATATTTTTATAAAGCTTAGGTAGAAATTAATTTACATTACAATGCTAAATTTAGAAGAATTAAATTACAGATACCATTTCAATTGATATTATTAATATTTTAGACTTTTTGTCTCAGGTAATGTTTTCATGTAATATCATTTAATAAATATTCATCATATCATTTTTATAAGTTACAAATGGACATTAGTCCCATTAAATAGTCAAGTTATATAAATAAATCTCATTTTCGTATCAATTAATGTAAGTTACAATATATATATATATGCAAGATCTTTCAAAAGTTTAATATCTTATGGATTAGATGCATCTGATTAAGAAAGAAAGCATCTAAATAATTTTACCTCAGAAAAATTAAAATAGAAAAAAGGCACTGCAAAATTTAAGTCAGGTTTAAACTTTTAGCTATTAACACAAAATATTATTGTGTTAATGTTCATGTTGTCAAATTTAAAAAAGTAAAATGGATATGTGATATGCTACATAGTGATTATTGAAGATTAACTGATGATAGCAGGAGTCTCAAAAAATGTTATTTACAAACATATTGGCCAAAACAAGATTTATGATTCACAAATAACATCCATTTAATTTTCTACTTCTAAAAAAGTGAACAAATGATTCTAAGTAATAGATAAAATGTTATTAGTATGTTAATGTTAACTGATCTGCATGTTAAAGACCATATTTAAATTTTCTTATTGAAATTAAAGTAGATGTACTGAATAAAAAATTGCTCTTAGAAACTGTACTATCTGTACTGTATGTGGCTTAGTGTTTATGCGTGTATGTATAAAGGGAAACACAATAAGTAGGGTGAATAATGTTTTCTTAATTCACTTTCTCCAGGTTTGTTTATCCTTATAACGAAGACTCTGAACTAAGCAAATTTCATTTCTAGAAGATATTTTTACTTTTGTTAATTCTTTATATAATACTAAAAATTAATGTTTTGAATTGCTAGCCTTGTTAATGGAATTTAAATCCAAAGGAGAATTTAACATTTTTGGGTAGTTAAAAAATTCTTAATTAAGTTTTTTTTTTTTTCAGATACTAACTGAAATTTAAAATAATTAATTACGCACTAATGTTTGATGTACATTTGAATTTAATTAAACATTTTTTGTGATAATGATCAAAATCAAAAGAAGGCACTATCAAATGAGTGAAAGGTTCCTTCAATAATATCGCCTTGATATATAGGTTTGGTTATTTATTTGTCTATTTTATATCATTTATAAGAACGTCAAAAATCAAATATATATTTCCTAATAAATTTCAAACGTCTATGAATATGTGAAAAATCTTTTGTTTATAACATATAGCTATTTAAGAGAAAACTTAAATTAGCTGTAAATATTTGTACTGAGAAAGTTATTACATCTTCAATCTTCACGCATATTACTATCAATAGCTAAAGACTAAATTCACTTTTAGCTTGAATATCTAAAACAAAAATATGATAAGTAAATTATGCTTTATTACATCATAACTATTACTTGTAAAAGTATATAAAATATTATCATTACATTTCCATTTGTTTGCGGGAGAGTTATTTCTGTTGAGATTTTAAAAATATATTAAACTATGTTTCCTTAATATTTTTAATTTTTATTTGATTATTAATACAAGGGTTGTTAAAATAAAATTCAGTCTCTATCCTTTACAATTATTTATAAATTCAAAATTGCTAATGCAATATTTACATCTGGCTAATATATTATAGCCACTCTGAATTAATCAAAAATATTACTGAATTAAAGTTTATTAATATCATAAGCTAATGTAGAGAATGTTGTTTATTCATAACTCACAAAAGAGGAATTTATTTTCATTTTCATTTCATACGCATTAAATTACACTTAATTGATATTTATAATTATTAATTTCTGCTTGATTATTAACACAGTTATTGTTTAAAATGCCATTTAGTTTCCATTCTTTATATATATACATATAATATTATAATTTGATGTTTGTATTTCTTCAAAGCAATATACGTAATCATATAATTGAATATTTATAAATACAGTAATGAGATATATTTTAAAAATTTTATCCACTTAGGAGCGCTTTTGGCTATCCTAGTAGTTTTTGTCAACTAACACTTTGAACGGCTAACCTTTCCACAATTCCATGATTACTGTATTTTTAAATATTCAATTATAAAATTATATATATATATATATTGTAACCGGACCCGCACAATCCCTTTATTACCTCGGTTGTAACAATTTCCTGATGAGCATGTTGCAGGAAGGAACTATCAATTGGGATTCCCCAATGCAGATGTTATCCCACCCTACAACAATATTTCCTGCTCATCAGAGGATGTAGCACCATAGAGACTGGAAGCATCTAGACATTTCTGTATTTGGTTTTCCAAACGATACCACTAGAGTTTCATCTCACTACAACCTGACTTACCTAGGTCTAGTTATGCCAGACATAGCTCAGGAGGCATGAGATTCTCATGAACAAATGTAATGAATGATAAGTGATGCAAAGACAATAGAAATGAACAACTGGATAACTAAAATTAATTTTAAGTAACAATAATTTCATTTAATAACAGGTTTAAATAAATGTCCATCAAACAAAATATTTCATTGACAATCCCTTGATCTCTTCGACCTACTTCCAATAACATTTTTATATGACTTAAAGAATGTAATTTGTTGAGAGTATAATAAAGTTCTTCTTTCAATAGTTCTTTAACAATTTACATCTTTAGTTATTTAATTAATTCACGGAGAGGAGTGCGATATATAAAGACAACAGAGATAATAATGAGGACAACTGATAGCATTTAATTCAGAGTTCCACTTAATGCAGACAAATATTTCATTTACAGTCCATTGTGAATCTTGGTATATGTCCAATAATAGTACAATATGAATTAAAGAATGCAAATTTTTTAACAATTTACTTTTTTAGTTATTTAGTTAATTCACAGAGAGGAGTGTGATATATGAAGACAAGAGAGATAATAATGAAGATAACATAGCATTTTATTTAATTCAGAGTTTCACTTAATTCTGATTTGTAGTCTTTTAGGTAGTTGTCACATGAATGTGGTTAATTTAACTCATGTATGAAAATATTCTTTGCAGACAAGAGCATTTCTATTATTCCAGTTAATTTTAAGTTAGTCAAAGCATAATAAATTTATTTCTATTCATTGTTATCCAAATCCAAGTTTGAATCCATAATATAAGCACATGTAGTCTAGGTTCATTGGTTATCCATTTCAGGGTTTGAATTGGTCAATATAAGCACATTTATATCCATTGGTTATTCAGGTAACATATAAGTGTATGTATTTCCATCTGTTCAGATATCAATTCATCTTGCAAATACATTTATTTAGCATTTCCGATTTCGTAAGACATATATATATATGCAGCAATAGCTCCAAGTATATCACTGTACATTTAACCATGACACATTGTTTAGGTATTCTTATTTCTCAACTCGTATGTATAACAAGTTTTAATTCTGTGTTTATATTACTTTTCTCAGAGTTTTCAAATAATAAATAAAATCTTTTTAAAAACAAAAAAAAAGATCTTCTTAATCTTTCAACTTATTTAAGTATGTAGTTCATTATACACATATAACCATTAACTTTATTGTCGTACTAATTCATATTTAAATATTTGAATTTATTCATAATCTAGTATAAATTTACTAAATACATTCATTTTGTATAAATACATTCATTTTGATATTTTCTAATTTTATCTGGATTATAAACACGCTATTATACAATTTAGTTAATTATAGTTATGTGTAATATTCATATATAATCAATATGCATGTAAGTATTTGTAATTTTTATTTAGTTATTATAGCATAAATATTGTTGTTTGGTCTGCTACAGATGTATGTTTCTAGATATAAGTTGATCAGTAGTTTCATTTATAATTTATCACTAATAAAACATATTTTCACATAGCTATAATTAATCATAATTTATTTTAAGAAAGACGGTTTTTTTTTTTATAAACACATATAAATATTGAATAAAATGCCTTTTGATTATTGATATTTAAGACATCTAGTATTTACAATTTATTATTAATACAACTTATTTTCATGTAGCTATATTTATTCATAATTTTCTTTAAGAAAGATGTTTTGTTTTTCGTTTTTTTATAAACACATATAAGTATTGAATATTTTATGAAATTGTTACCTTCATTTTATCCAGTTTGTTTCATCATATTCATGATGTGACTGCCTTCAAAAGGGATCATTGTATTGAAGCCGAATGGCATTATTTACTTTCCATGATGTTCACCCAGGCAATTCTTGGAGAACCATGGCTTTGGACAAAGAGAGGAAGCTGTTACCTATTAGCCTTCCATCGTTATGACTTCCTTATTAAGATTTTCTTTTTTCATCATCAACAGTGGCTGTAAATGTTATATTCCAAGGTGACAAACATCAGAGTTAAGTAACACTTAAATAAGAATTTTAACTTTTTAACTCTTCACTTTTCTTACTTCTTTAACTGCTCTTAAAATCTTTTTAAAATCTTTTTAAAAATCTTTTTAAAAATCCTCTTTAAAAATATGCTCTGAACTTCCAACTCAACTATTTACACTCTGATCTCTGGGTTGATTAAGCAGCACTGCCCACTATATCTGATTTGGTATACAGCTCTTATTTAAGCCTGGGTGCTTTTCTCTTCTTAAGGATTGGACACTCTACTTTTCATGGAACAGATAAGGGATCATAAGGATAAGCCATGTTTTCCAACTTGATCAGCCTGCCTCAAGTGATTATTATACTTTGTATGACAACATCGTTTCAAAAATTAAAAATGTAATATTTTAATAAATGCCAGATTTTATTTATATCGTGATTTAAAATTGTAAAATCAATAATGATTTTTTTTCTTAGATTGACGAATCTTAATAAAGAAAGATTTGTACCTTTTTTTTAATTGCAGATTTAAATGCATTTGTTGTCTTTTTTCTTTTTAATTTGACCAAATTATCTTTTTTTTTCATTGTTGTCAATTTTTATGTTTCCTTTGTTTCTTTAAATTTTTAGTTTTCCTTAACCATTATTAAGTCTTTTCCTTTCTTTTTTAACAACAAATCATGCTAGTCTTTTTAAATAGGGGGGGGTCTTTTGAATACATACGTGGAACAGTATATCTGTTTCAATATATATATATATATGCATTATTAAATTGATTTTAAATTGTCATGCACTTTCTTATTAATAAATATTTTAAAAGCATAAATGGTTCACTTATGCTTAGAGTTTATTCTTTAAATAAAATATCCATTATTTACTGGGCTTATATCAGGACTTGATCTTATTATGAGGGCAAATTTCTGTGTGATATACAAACTATACTCATGC
This sequence comes from Epiperipatus broadwayi, assembly GCA_028023455.1. Taxonomy (NCBI): domain Eukaryota; kingdom Metazoa; phylum Onychophora; class Udeonychophora; order Euonychophora; family Peripatidae; genus Epiperipatus; species Epiperipatus broadwayi. The sequence continues at coordinate 986,381 of JAQFVV010000305.1, forward strand.
AAGTAATTTGCCAATTTAAAAATCAGGCTCATAATAATAAGATCAAGCTGTGACTTAAGTATGATCAATAAGACTTGATTTATTTGAAGAATACTTATTGAGGGAGAGTTTGTGATAATTTAATATCAATTTAATAATAGTTCATGAGAGAGTAGTGAAGAGAAAAACAAATTATTACACAAAATTTTATATTTATAAATTATTATATTATTATTTATTTTATATATATATACTTCTAAATAAATTCAATTGTTGTTAACCCACAAACTGTTATGGAAACAACAATTGAGATAGCATTATTCTCTTCTCTTCTTTAGGTGTTGCTAATATGACAAGTGATAGGTAGCATCAGAATTGATTTAATGATTTTTATATTTATGAATATTAAATCTGCTCTGATCATCTAGGCTATATTGACGTAGTTGGTTAGAGTATCAGCATATAAAACCACTACTTTAAATTGACTCAGTTTGTTTTCAAGAAAAAAATCATTTTGAACCCATTTCTGTCATCTTGATAAATATCTATATCTTTTTATTGCAGTTAATATTATATAATTGAATTGAATAATCTTATCTCTATAATAACAGATATCATTATTACTATAATTCCTTTTTCATCATATCTAAATAATGAATAAATATGAAAATAAAATTTTATTAAAATATATATACTAAATCTATTTTAAATTAACTTGATTTACTTTTCCCAAGACAGTCATTTAAGATTCATTTAAATTTACCTAGTCAAATATCGAGGTCATTCCCAATATATTGTAATGGGGTTCAGATTGACCTTGTATCAACATGGGTGTGATAAGAATCTCGGCCTCAGGGTGGCCTTTGAGCATTCCATCATCAGATTTTCAATTGGATGGATGGTTGAAGAGTTGGAATGTGTAGTAGATTGGAGCCTGTTCATTAAAGTATGAAGATTGTCTATCTTAATATATATCTGAGCACTTATGGTATATATGTGTTGGAGATGATAATCTGGACCAACTGATGATTGCTGTTTTAGCATGAAATACGTATATTGGTGATTGTTTATCTTTTTGGCATATATGTGCTTGAGTGTATCGGTGTTGTTAGATAGAGTGGAGAGTGATGGGTCATCTGAAAGTCTGTGCTCATATACCCTATATTACATAAATTTTTACTTAAACAATCGCATCATTTTTTATTCACTTAATGTTTTGTTAAGAGTTCAGAAGCATCACCTTGAATTAAGATTCTAAAGATTAGAGTTCAATTTTCATGCTACCTGTCACTGATCAGGCCAACAATATCTGAAGATAAGAGAAAAACAATACTACCCAAACTGTTTATTTCATAAAAAAAATTGTGTTTTTGTTAACAATTAAATGTATATAAATAAAGTTTAATACATTGTACAGGCTTAAACCTGCATTTATATATGTAATATATGTGGGATTCGGACTCAGGCTTTTACACGACCCACCACTCTCAGTGCCATCTCATATTGCTGACCCACCTGATCACACACATGTTGAAAAGATAAATAATCACCAATATACGTATTTCATGCTAAACCAGCAATCATCAGTTGGTCTAGATTACTATCCTCACACACATATATAATCAGTGCTCAGCTTTATATTAAGATAGCCAATCATCATACTTTAATGGACAGGCTTCAAACTATTCCAACTCACAATTCTTCAGCCTTCCATTTCATTGAAAATCTGATGATGGAACGTTCAAAGCCCTTATTAGTGCCAAGGTTGTCATCCTACCCATGTTGACATATTTAACACATGTGTAATCAAGTGGGTAAGCAACATGACATGGCACTGAGAGTAGTGGGTCATGTGAAAGTCTGAGTTCGAATCCCACATATATTATAAATAAAGTTTGAATTTTTTTAAAAACATTTATTTTAACTAAATGAAGGAAATAGTTCACTATACAACTACAAGTAAAATACTATCATCACAGACTTCAGGAAATCATATATAGTCTGGAATTTATGGATTAAGAATTAAATGCTGGTTTTCTGAATGGAAATATTGTTTCAATTTCGATGAAGCATGGATGTTATTTACATACTTTTTCAATTTTTAGACTTTTCAGAATTTTTTAAATATTTTAATGTTACTCAAATAAATTGATAAAGCATTGTAGAAATATGAGATAATGATGATCATAAATATAATCAAGATTTGTGCAGCAGAGAACAAAAGAAATATTATGAAATGAGCAATATCTTTAATTAATTAATTTACAAAGAATAATAACAATTGGTACATAAGATGGCTATTTACAATTTAGCTTATAAATATAAATTGTTAGATCCGAAGTCGAATTCCGATAATGCGCTATTACTTTAAATAGTATAAATCTCCACGCACTCACACATCAGTAAGAGTTTTAAAAACTTAAGTGAATCACTTAAGTTTAGAGTGCATTTTTGTAAATACACCAATCTTCACTGATCATACTAAATCAGGGCTTGAATCTATTGTGTACTTGATGTTATAATCAAATATTGAATTGTATACATCTATTTAACCTATATAAATGCATTCTAAACTTAAGTAATTTACTTAAGTTTTTAAAACTCTTACTGATGTGTGAGTGTGTGGAGATTTATAATATTTAAAGTAATAATGCATTATCAGAGTTCGGCTTCTGATCTAACAATTTCAAGATTTTTAGCGCTTTATAATAATGGATTTACACGTATAAATATAAATAAAATATTAATGTATTTTTAATTCAGGAGTAATACTATTACCCAAATATCAATACAAAAATACACGTGTAACTCCAAATACTGATTTGATAGAATGAGTTTATTCCAAATATTATTGAAAACTTTTACTAATAGATCAAATGATAATAATATTTATCGGTAATATTTATCATCATAATAGACAAGAATTGATGTCAGAATTGTTTAAGAAAATATTATAAAAGCAAAGGTTATATATACATCTTACCCATATTGTCCAAACTTCAAGACATGAATATCTATTTTTTCACTTTTTTGTGTAATTTATTTTATATTCAAGAGTTTAACAATAAATAGTTGATATAATTCCTTTTTGTTTAATAGTCCTTCAAATGAATTTCATGAAGCTTTCAATTTTAAATAATCTGGATATAAATAATTTGGTTGATATTATTTAGAAATATGTAAAAGTTAAATTTTGGATTTGATCTAAGAAGTTGTTTTAATTGAGTGTCATATCATTTTATAACACTCATGCACCAATATAAGAATAATCAAATCCCTAAGATATATCGCAAGAACAGTCAACTGCAGAGCTTATCTATATAAATTTACTGAGTGGTATGTTCTTACATTACTTTTTCTAAAACTCTCTACATATTAACAAATTATGAAACTCTAATTCTAAATGATTTTCAACTCCAAGTGAATTAGCTGTTGGTAATTTATTTTATGCACTTTTAAATATTGTTTACCAAAATAACTAAATATCTACTTTCTTGTTTATGTCCTATTACATTAATTTTTTTTAAATAATTGAGATTAATTAATTTAATCTGATGAGAGATAATTAAATTTAGGGCTTAATCCAAACCCAGTTTACATTTTTGTACAATTAACAAGTAAGCAAAAGAAAACAAGGTAAATTATAATTACTGACTATACTTAATATTATTTATATGATAATTACAAATAAACATTTTGTTTTAAAAAAAGTAAATTGCTTAAATCTATCAATTAAAAAAATATAGCACAGCTCTCTATATATTATTATTAACTTTTTAATATATTATTTTTTAATAGTCTTCTAGTTAGCCAATTTGGAAATATTTTCAAATTTTTTGAAAATAAATTAATCTTCATATTTTATCTCATTTTAAGTCATTAAATCTCCAACTCTTCCCATTCTTATTTGAAAGATATTAATGACAACTTCAATCATATTTACATTTCATTTTTACAACTAAACGTTTATTCTACATCATATTTTGATAATCTTTACAGTATTTATTACAAATCTAAATTTGAAACCAAGACCTTTCAAAAGATACAATTTGAACTTTGCAAAATAAAAAAATAAGATACTAAATTGAATATGAATTAGTATCAGTAGCTCTTTATGTATTGGATAGTAATCTTGCCATTATTGAATAACTATTTTTTATTTGAATTTCATTTTCAAAATAGAAATGAGTTTTAGTTGAAACATCATAAAAGAATGAAAATATGCTTCAAACCTAAAAATTGTATTTATTATTATTAAAATTTAACAAAAAAGGTATTCATCATGATTTTAAAAAAGCAATTCTTTTTGCCGGTAAAAACAAATTGTTTTATTGTAATTATAATTTTGATGATTTGTCTTTTAAAAAACATGTTGTTTAAAATAAAAATTTTATAAATTTGTTGCATAATAAACTTAAATATATAAATAAATTACTGAAAAACAAAGCATGCTCAGAAAAATCTGAGGCCAAAATAATCTACTAATCAGAGATGCTGTTGGTTTTTTTGCATTATAATATAACCAATCAGCCTTCTTTGAATTTAGAAATTTATATAAATTCTGACAATGCTAACTTTTTCAGATTTTTTTAAACTAATAATTTTACTTGCATTTTTAATCACAACAAAATTCAAGCAGAAAACTAATGTTAGAGATAATTGCAAAATAGTGAAGAATAGCTAAAGCAATGATAGAATTATTGTAATGCCTCAAAAAGTTTCAAAATTAGTAACAAAAAATGTGATTGGCTGAAAACAGATAAAATAAAAATTAATGGCAAACAACATTTCAAAAATAAAAAAATGTTTTTAAAAATAATATACCAATTTTGAAAATATTTAAAAAAGATAATAAGCATAAGATTTGGATATCAAAAATATATTTGGAATGAAATAAAATTTAATTCTACTCCATTTCTATCACTAAAATGAATTTTGGTAATAAAACAATGAAATTATATTTTAAATTTTAAAATTCCACTTATAATTATAAACATTACAAAAATAATACTTACAATGTTTATTAAAAAATTTTTTTTTCTTTGTTAAAGATAATTTTCTGTTTATGATATTATATTTTTTTAATTTATATTCAAAAAAATAAAAACAAATATTTTTGAACAAAATTTTAAGATTTAAACAAAAGATGAGCTCATACAAATGCAATGGCTACTTTGAAAATATGATTCTTTGTTTTAAAGCATTCCCTTTTTTTTTTCTTCTTTGTATTATTGCATTTAAAAATTTTAGTTGGAATTAATATAGAAAAATACACTTTGGTTCAATTTCTACCATCAAACAAATGAAGGGTACAAATAGTATAATTGAATAACTTAATGCACAGAAATTAAATTGCCATAAAGCTATATGAAGTTCTTCAGGAAAAGCAATCAAATACTTAAGCATAATTTATTCACTAAATTTACTCACTGTCAACTGCGATTGGGTGGGATCACTATATATATGCTGTAAAAATTATTTTTATTTATTTTAATTTTAAAAATCTATCTTTCTTACTGGTAATAAAAATATTACAAATGTTACAACATTTTCATTTAACTTTCAATTACCTTCAAAAATTTTTTTTGAGTTAAACCAATAATGTCTTCTCATTACAAGTAAATAAATTTAAAATAATGGTATTTTTTTGATAAAAATAATAAAATAATTTACTGCTTGGAGTTCTTAAAAGTTTGAGTATTAGAAATAAAATAGTTAAACTGTGATCTATGGTCTTTAAAGCCCTAGTGAATGATGATTTGTTATTACATCACATGAGAAATAATTTTTGGATTATTATTGCATACTAAAAATTATTGAAAATTTAAGCCTAATATTGATTAATTAAAACAAGCTAAATTATGTAAAACATTTATTTATCTTTCTGTTAAAACCACAGTATTAAAAAGTAAATGAAATTTGATATAATTACAAAACTAAATTATGTTAAATATTGCAATGCCCATAATTTAAAAGTTCTACCAGAAATTCAAAATTTAATATTCTTCATTTGTTCAATTAACGGAATACAACTGAGATTGGCATTTAGTAATTTATTGTATTAAAATTAATGCAATAAAAGTCTCTATATTCACAGTCTAATTCATTATGAAAGTTTCTACATGTTATAGCTTGAATAAAATTGAAACACATTATGTTATATTAGGATAAGTGATATATTGTGAATTTATGCTTGCTTAGAATAATAATTATTTATCTGCTTGAAAATCATTATTAAATTTTAATGTCCTGATAATCTTTTTGTAAAACAGTTTGTTATTTATAGAATTTATAAAAGCTTCTATATTTAACTACCATGTTGAAAGACTTTTCCAAATCTATCATGGGACTCTGATTAAATTTTTTAAAAAATAGTAGTTTACTTTTAAAATCTACTTCGTCTTTTGATTATTATTACTATGTGCAACAATTAATTTTCTTGAGGGGATTATAAAAAATTTTAAAAATATTTATAAGGGATTGCACTGTTAAAAATATATTTATCATTAATGTATTACTTTTATTTAATATTTAAATACAAATACAATGTATATTTGAACACATACTGTCAACATGGCTGCATACATGTGAAAAAGATAAATGATCTCCAATATATGTATTTCGTGCTGAATGAGCACTCACCATCTGGTTCGATATCATCATCTCCCATATATATATATATATAATCAGTACTTGGTTTATATTAAGATAGCAAATCTACAAACTTTAATGGACAGGCTTCAATACTCTCCATTATACAACTCTTCAGCCATCCATATTCCTGAAAATTTGATGATGGACTGTTCAAAGTGCTTGTTGATGCCAATATTATTGTCATATCCATTGTTATTTGGTTTTACATTTTGTAGGGTTATTGGAGAAGATAATTTTATAGTTCTAAAACTGGTCTAAAACTAGATTATAAATTTATGAATAAAAAATTTAAATTTAAAATGCAAAGGGCAAAAAGATATTCATTCGGTAAAAAGCAATATAAAATTATGCAGGTTAAATAAGTCAAAATTATAAGACAAATAAAATTGTAAATAGATTATAATTTGAATACTCTGCATTAATTTAAGTCTAACATTTAGCATTTTTTCTAATTAAGAACAATTCTAAAAATGGCTTCTACGACAACATTAAGACTTTAGATTCTCAAAGTTGTCTTTATTATTATTGAAATAAAAGAATATTTGATCATGAAATTAAAAGAATTATTGAATCGCTTAACTGCTCAAGAATTTGTAAGAAGTTCAAGTATTGAAATTACTAAAACTAAATTTAATTCATAACACATGATAAACATTTTTATATTAACATAATCTGTTACACCCAGGAACAACCATTTCCAAACATATTGTCACCTAGTATAGGTTATAGTAAACTATGGATACTAGAAGAAATTATTGCATCAAAATCCCTATATAATGACTGCTTATGCAATATCCCCAGATTAGTTTTTAGGTTATGACTTTCATCAATGAAAAACCTTGGGTGTAATACAATTGCACCTAGATGTTTGGATATAATGCATCCCTTCAGATGCCACCTTTTTTACTTTTTAGTTAATTATACTAAACTAAAAACATGCTCTCAAATCCAAGACTTCTCACTGTTAAAGCTTAATCTGTAAACTAGTTTAAGGATATTGGATAAGAATGCATTAGATAAGGCTTTTGGTGCTCTAATCTTCAAGCATTCATTGATTATTATGGCTTGCACTAGGTGGCAATATTGTATGAAGACAGTTGTTGCTGTATTAACTGAAATCAATCCAAAGATCTTTGGTTCCAGAATCTGCCATTTTATCACATCATTAAACCTTGCAAGCATTGTGAAATTATATGCTTTAATAAAAAATCATCATCATTATTATAATTGAGATATGGTAAATTTACTTAGATTATAATAATATATATTAAGACTATTTATATCAGTAATTTCACAACAAAAAAATCCTTCTAAATAATCAATATGCTAGTATTTAATTGGTTCAATGTTTTACAGTGATTATTGTATTCTGATTATTTTATTATTAAAATTAAGTTTTGAATATAGCTTCTTTATTAGTATTTAAAATAATTTAAATATAGGCTGTTGTTTATTTTGAAAGTTTGGCTCTGTCTGCTCTCTATAGCCATAAGCTATCTATATGCATTGTTGATTTTTTTTATATTGGTATATTGAATATTGTAGAATAACTTTGCTTACTTTGACAAATATCTCCTCCAATGAAGGTGGCACTAACTTAGATATATAGCATCAGCAAATATTCATAGAAAAATGTTAATTAAATTCATATAATCTTGATTACTATTTTTAAGTCAGAAACAACTGATTTGTCAATGTTCATTTATTACTGTAATTGTCTAGTGGAATACAAAAGTTTGGAAAGGTAATTTTATTTTTACCATAAGGAGAAATACTGCAATTAGACAGATATGATATATATATAGTATTTAAACATAAGTATATTTTCTATACTAAACTTAATTAATGTAATGAGTACTGGTTCCGCACGAATTACGGATATTGGAAATCATTAAATTTTTCACGTATATGTGGTCACGTGTAGCGTTTGTATAAGATGGATTGGATAGATATAGGGAGTTTATTTATATATAAATTAAATTATATATACTGTATATATTCTTGATATATGAATGCAATCAGTAGAACTTAAAAAGCTAAACGTTGTTATTAAAATTATGTACATAAATATATAAATAATTAAAACAGCCTTTTTGTAAACCAAGCCATCCAACAGTTTTTCATCAAAAAAATGCAAAGCAAAAATGCAGTTCATCATAGGCAGGTTTACAAATTGCTAGTTTATGATAATATGAATAATTTTTTTATCGTAGTTTTAATGTCTCATTAAGAGAATCTAGACATTATTCTAACACTATAAAGTATACACAAGCGCTTTAACGCACTGGGTGAAGAAGCTGTTAGTGGTAACAAAAACAAACAAAGTAAATTAATCCAGGCCTAGTACTTTCGAGATTTTTTCTCTCATATTTATAGCCAAAATAGATTTTAAATCTTGCTGACATTGATAAATGATAATGTATGTAAATGCTTATGCAAATTAACTTGTCCATTTTCTTGAAATAGCAAAACACGGGTCACATCCCGCGTTGTTATCATTGATGATAAAATATGCTTCTTTAATCTTTCTTTTACAATTGTTAGCTTCAGAACACACTATTTTGGGGTTGAAGGCCAAGTAAACCAACATTAAATGCTTAGCTAAATTTCCTAGGATTTAAATAGCTGTTCATCCTCATTTCACATCCTTCTAAAATAGTTGGTTATCCATTTTCTGACCAACATTGGATATTTAGATATGTTGGATATAGATCAACTATTGTAAAAAAAAATATTAAACTTAATTTAAAAAATTACTTCATTTAGCAAGCGTGACTCAATTCCAAATCATTAATATGACCAATGGATTTGTTGCGTTTGTAACCTGAGACTTCATTAAGTATAAAAAATATTTGAAATGTAACTAATTGTATAGTAATCTGAGATTTACATTGTATTAATTATAATTAATAAATACTGTAGAAATTTAATGAATAATCTGCAATATTACAATCACTTTCCATCAGACTATAATTTGGCCAAATTTATACTTTTTGATATGAACTAAAGTTATAGTTATCTATTATTAAATATGCATGTTTTAGAACAGTGGTAGAATGGTGGAAGACTCAATTCTAGGTCTATAAATCACAGACACATTTGTCATTCCTGGTGCTCAAACTTCTTATGAATTCCCAAGCAATAAATTATTTGATTATTTTTAAAACTATATTAATATAATTTCTGGACAATTGCACTCATCTCAAAACATCTGCTCAATACTTGGATGTTTTTATAAAAACAGAAAAAAATATTCGAGTTAATATTTTTTTTTACATTTAAAATACTATTAACTTTAAAATTAATTTTGACAAGGCTGTGGTGAATTTTTATTTAAGTGATTTTTTATACTTTATTGGGTGTCATATTCCTTTAAGTAATTAAAGACAAGTCTGTACAAACTAATGATTACAATTGTAATGGTAATAAACATAAAAATACTTAGTATTTTTATTAAAACTTTTTTTTCTCCTTTTTATAAGAATTGTGAATTTGGATTGCTTTTAAATATATATATATATGTTCATATGTCAAATGCGTTGAACGAGAGCGAACCCTGGCCTGCTGCTTGGAAGGCAGCTATGCTAACCACTAGCCCATCAACGCTCGACATATATATAAAAAGAGGAGTGTTTTAAGGTATTTTAAGTCATTATTTGTTATAAAATAATAGAATTTCCAATTACTCAGTATGTCGAGGGCATTTGAGTACTACAATTAGCAGGTAGAGCTCTGATCCAAGAACGTTTGACTTTTAAGTTCATTGATTTACCAGTAGAATAAACTATGCAGAAGATTTTTATTTAATTTTGTTTGATTACTAACTGTATTATTTTTAAGTTATCGTGCAATAATTGAGACCAATCAAAAACAAGCTCATTTATTATAAGGCTGATTGATTTCACCAAAATATAGATTGTTGTAGTAATGTATTAAACACTGTTAACATTGTTATGGAAATTCACATAATAGATTAAAGTTGCTCGTGAAGTACATGTATTGTAAAAGAGGATAATTTGAGTCTTTGATCTGCATATTTGTGATATGGCAGAATTTGAGATAAAAGATGAGCTGAATAAATTAAAGGATCTACCTTCAGTTCTGTCATTGATATATATTTAGGATAGTTAATGTTTTCCACTACTTTGGTTGCCGTAGAATATTGAAAAAAAAAAAAACTTTTTAAAAACTTTTTTAGTTAAAATTCACAAAACAATTTTTTAATTAAATAGTAATTCTATAAATACTAGATATTTAATTTATTTTTTAATATCTACTTTTAATGTGTTGTGGCTTAATTGGCACTGTTATCAACCAAAAATGAAATGGTAGGGAGGAGAATTAGGTTGTCTATTTGAAGTAAAATTATATCACTTGATATCATATGTAGTTTTCCATATAAATATTTTATTATGTAAAATGTAATCAAAAACTAGCTTCCAAAATGATTTTCTAAATTTCTGCAGTTTTATTAAATTTATTTACTCTTTACACTTATTCATCACTAACTATATATTTTATCAATAAAAATTTCATCTCTAAATTTTACAATAAAATATATCAATGAAAAAGACTCTATTAACATTTATAATATTGCTTTAAAATTGAGATGATATAATAAAACTGTCATAGAAGGATGCCAGCAATGATAAAAATTTATTAGTTGATAATAGCGCTGTGATGCCTATTTAATTACCTATCTATTGGCAGGCGAACTTGATATACGTCTGTCAATAATATAATAGTTTTTCCAAACTAACATTGCTAAAGAATAAAATAGCAACAGAACTTTTTTTAAAGACATTTACAAGAAAAAACTATATATTTATAGTATGGCCATTCTAACTCCAAATAAATATAAAGAGGTAAGAGAGAGAGAGGGGGGGTAACTCTAGGATGAGGTTTTGCAACAACTATACAAACCAATCTATGAACATAAGCATGTCAACCTATGGGAAATATCTTTGTTCATTTTCCTGCTTATTTGATATTTTGTTGTGTTATCTTTTCATTTCTTTAGCAAAAAACTTTTCTTTCTGAAATACTTCAACACCATATCTAATTGTAGTTCTCCATGTATTCTATTCTTTATTATATTTCCCTAACATAAAAAATTGCCATTGTATTTTTTAAAATTTCTTTGAGGTAATTGTTATAATATAGACAGAATGGATATCTTTCATAAAAGCCATGTTCAAGTTCACTATTTAAGAAGTCTCACATTATTTATTTGTTTTATATGTCTAATTCAAAGCAGACGTGATTTTATAATAGTGGATTTTATGGTATTATATCCAACAAGTTGAAAAAGATTGGGTTTTATGATCTTGTCATTGCGTTTTTAAAATTTTGTAGAGCATCTTTAAATAAAACTTTTCTAATGTATTTATATTGCACAAATAGAGAGTCTTTAAGTTTTAACTTCCATACAATAAATAAAATAACAGCTTTATATATATGTAGCTTAATTGCAATAATTATTGGTTTTTGATGAAATACTCTATCTTTTAACTTGTTAAAAGCAGTAGCATATTGGAGCCATTGTTGTACTTCAATATCTAAGTTCACCCCCTATTTATAAAATTACCAAGGTATTTAACTGATTTACATTCTCAAGTTTATAACTATCAAAGCTAAAAATTGCTATGGATTTTTCTTCTGTCAGTAGATCATAAGCAACTTGAGTTTTTTGAATATTAATTAATAAAGCAAAGCCTTTATGTGTTGCAGTCAAAATATTAAATACTTTCTATAAAGTGTCTTTTGAATTGGCAAAAATAGCACAATAATCAACAAAGTGTAAAATCCAGAATTAACTCAAATTAAAAATTTCACTACCACACTATTTCCACTACTATCGAAAAATTGAAACAATGTTGGAATAAGTATATGGCTTGTTTGATATCACTTTTTATTTCAAATGCTTCAGATTTTCTATCTGTAATAATAACATTATCTTTCATTCCATCATGATAAAAAACAATCTAATTTTAAATAATATTATAGACCTGTTCTATTAACTAAATCAAGTAACTTAACCAAACAATAAAAAGCAATATATAAATAGTTCCATATTTTTACACTTTTCTTGCATTTACTTGGCAAGAAAAACCATGTCTATAATGCTTATTTATTCTCTAAAAGTTCATCAAGTATCTATGACTGGAAGCAACCAATTCAACAAAATTTTTGAAATTATTTTGGTATAGTGGATAATAATGATATTCCATGATAATTTCTAAAATCATGTCTATATGTCTTTTTTAAAAAAATTGAAAAAGTAGAAGCATCTTTAACACTGGATGTAATAACGTTATGAATCAATATTTTTAAAACTTTATATATTAATATATTTTAAAACTTCTCTAGATATTTTATCAAAATTTTTAGCCTTTCCATTTTTGAGATTACAAGTAGCTATTTTGACTTTACTAAACAGAATATCTTTGTCAAATTTATATGAAAATGAATATATTAAAAGGTATCATCTCATTTTTTATATTAATATTGAAATGGTATTATTTAGCTATCATCCATTTCACCTACTATGTTCCATAGTAGTGTCCTTTCCCCTAGTTCAATCTTTTCCAGTCCACATATATAACCTTACCATAATTTATTTTGGAGATGTGCATGTATTTGTATATGTGTGCACAACTAATAGTAATATTAATGCTGGTGTGTGTATAATGAATATGCAGTTATAAATTTAAAATTAATAAAATGGTATAAATTAAATTAAGTTGTATAAGCATTTTTATATGTGGGTAACTACCTACATATATTTGTGAAAGAAGCCATAATGCAATAGATTTAAAAAGCATTACAATTCTTTTAAATTAATATAAATTTGAATTATTCTCAGTTAAAAATTCTTCATTTAAATGCATTGGTATATAAATTTCAATGCCTGTGAAAGTCTCACACACATATATAATAAAATGTTTACAAACTTAAACCCTTTTTAAAAAATATCTGTTTTGTAAAAAGTTGTAAATTCTTAGAAAACCATCTGTAAGCAATTAATAAACTTGGAGTCAAAATTTTAAATGTATTTTAAAAATAAAAAGTGAGAACAAAGAGAAACCTGTTTAACCATTATTGTTTTAGCCAAGAAATGATCAAAGGTTTCATTTTTATGGACTTTAAATTATTGATGAAAATTTTGTAGAAGGTTGTAAACAGGGCACTCAGTTACTGATTTTTCTTGTACAAATAACCTTAAATTTTAAATGGCGGGGGTTCCACTTTTGATAATCTGATATAGTAATTGCTGCCAGTCACTTATGACTGACTGGAAAATGGAGTTTGGTAGCTAAGGCCATACTATTTGTCGGCTCTCCTTTTGAGAGATCAGACTGTGGAGATAGAAGAATGGGAAGACCATTAGATTGCCAAGAAGACATCAGGAAAAGATCAGCCCAGCTAAAAATGATGGTGATACAGCCCAGAGAAGCCTCAGCAAAGAAGATGCAGTAACAATTTTTCTGCAGAGCTCTTTAAAAATAATTCTAATAATTTACCTAAAAGTTATGCTAGCTACTAATCTGTAATGTGCCCAAACTTGTAAACTGTAATAATATTCTGATAATTAAAACTGATTTAAATCTGTAAAATATTGTTTAAAATTCTGATAAAATAATACCCATAAAGTTATCTATTTATTAAATTAAAATCTAGAACACTAAATGCTTGATCTGCAGTCAAACCTTTCTTATTTGTTATATTTATGTTCATTTTATAATTTATGCTATGCCCAGTTCAGAATGGAGATTGATTCTATGAATAAAATTTGAGGGGGAAATGATTAGAGGCCCTCTCATAATTCAGTAATTTCACTCTTTAGCACACACACAAATCTCCACTCTGAAAACCTAAACATATTCATTAAGCTATTATGTTTAGCTTATTATTATTGCTGTTAGTATTGGGTTTTTCAGTTAATAAAGTAATTAGTTAATAAATGCAAGAATGAGTTATAAAGCATATTATACATATTGCTTAAATCCCAGATATGCTTTAGCCTTCTTTTGAGTTATAGTGCAGATTTGTTAATAAATTAGATTACTTTAAGTACCATTTTAGCATGTTTCAAGAAGGCTAATTATGAACTGGTACATGGTAGTTTTGCATACCCTACCCTAAGTTATTAGTTAATATTATTATGTTTAGCATGGCAAATGTGTCTTTACAAAGCACAAACGTGCATTTACACCTTGCTATATGTTTCTTATGTGAATGGGCTTCTGGTTTTAATGCCCCCCCCATATACTTAGATCAGACAGCTCTTCTTTAGAACTGGAACATGAAGGTTCAGATTGTTTTTATAAGCTGCTCTGGTCACCGAACTATATGTTCAATTTATTCACAGCAAGTCATTCAGTCCACAGGAACCGAGTACTTGGTACTGAATCCCTTGAGCAACTACACATTTGAGATGCACACATCTCTAGTAATATATATATATATATATATATAATGCTGTAGATATTTGAATCTCTAGTAATATATATATATATATATATATAATGCTGTAGTATTTGAAGTCATACTACAAAGCTCCAGTTCATCTCTCCATAATATAATATTTCTGCATTGATCTGAATATGTAGTCTGCTTTTGTATCTAATAATCTGCATGGAGTGCCTATTGCAGCTCATTAAGTATTATTAAGTGATCTTTTATTAAATATTATAGTGATAAATCATCATTATTGCACTGACTTAACCTTCACAAACTTTAATAGGGAGGGGAAAGTAAAATTAAGGCATGAATAGACTTGATTATTAAATTTGTAATAAACTCTTTTAAATTACAATGCATCAGATGAGATTCTGTTCTTAAACTTGCTCATCATTGCTATACCTGCATGTGTCATTTAATGCACTCATGTTTATTTAATCTATAATTAATAATCAAAATATATTAAATTATAATCAATGTGTTGCATATCATCTGTAATCCATCCCAAATCTTAATTAAGTTTCATAATACTAGTGTTAATTATTAATATATGCATTGTCTGGCCAGCCATACATGTGTGTGCTTGGTAAAATTATTAGTAATTTAATTAATATTCCCTGAGTATCTTGCTCCACCCTTCACTACTTCCAGCAGGTGAATTAAGAAATTCTGAGGGTCACCTGATATATGTCATTCATAGGGTGGTAAGTCATGGAGTGTTGGTGAAGAAGCTGAGGTGTGATCTGATTGGAGATCTCAACCCCTCATCTAGATCAGCTTTGGTATAATCTACCAAAACTCTGGTTTTTGTTGTGTGAATATACAAATCTAACCATTACAATATTCAAAAGAAGATCAAATATTCCTTCTACATTTTCAAACTATTATTACTAGCATATAGCAAAGTACTGACACTCGATTTAATAGGACTGTGATATCATTTCTCAGGTTTATATGTTGCTGATTTAGAATGATTACTATCAGTGAATGTCTATATTCTGCTTGCAGTTTTAATCCACCAATCACTTTTAAGCTTTATCAACTATTGAACTGCTCCCTTCAAATCTTTTATATTTATTACAATGTCCTATTTAACTTATTATTCTGCCAAATAGAAATGTCACATGCTTTTTTTAATCAAATCACTTATAATAAAATAATTGATCAGAAAACCAGTCATAAACCTTCTTTTTAATGAACACAAACTTAGATTTATTTGTATCCTAACACAGACCTGAAGGTGCAAATTAACAATTTTACTGTTTAATAGTTCTTGAATTTAAGTACATATAGTAGATTCTTTTTAAAAAATGAACAACAATTTTCTTATAACTATAATTGAAATAATACCTATTTTTTAAAATAACTATCCATCAGTTCATTTGATCATGAAAAATACCAGTGTAGCATTGGGAAGCAATAACTTTTATTATACTTTTCAAAGAAAATATTAACAAAAATATCTACAAGCATTATATTAATGAGATTGATTAATAAGCAAAACCATTATTTAATTGGGAATACTACTTAAAATGTGATTCTTAGAGAAAGAGAATATGTGGCTAGAGTAGCTTGCTAGATGTGAAAATATCTATCATCTGCTCATTGTCCATAAACATAAAAAATATAAAATTAAAATGTTCCCATAAGTGAACTATCACATCTTGTATCTATAGTGAATTAAAACATGTAAGCAATAAGAAAACAACATTAAGAAAGATTAGCCTTTCTGTTAACCAAGCAAGAGACCATACAGTACTAAATGAATGCAATAATCTTTTTTAGACTAGTAGTTATTAATAAAATAAATTATGAGAATCAATGATATGATATTTTAGAATATAAAGGGTCAAAAGTAAAATATAGCCAATGGATGCTATAAGTGATATGTACTATGTATAGTAATGCTATATTTCAAAAAGCTTATATATATATATATATATATATATATATATATATATATATATATATATATATATATATATATATATATATTGTAATGGAATATAATATTCCATTACATTATTTTAAAATGAAAATAAAAAGATTGTAAATAAAAATTGATTTATTAAAAAGAAAAAAACTTAAAAACTGAAAATTAAAAGTTGTTTAATATATATATTGCCGCACAGAAGGAAAACTTAAATTATTTTAAGAAAAAGTATTTGAAAGTATTTTTTTTTTTGTAAAAAAGTAAAAATATAAAGATTGATATTTTAAAAATAGAAATAATGTTGATTTCTATAATCTTAGAAAATGGAAATGTTTGTTTTATTAATTAAATGATTGTTCGAAAGCAAACCCTTGAGGCACTTAAAATAAATTAAATGGTAAGAGAATACAAAGAAATTAAATGACCAATGCAAGCACGAAATTGACAACATGGACCATAACTGAAACATGAAAGGATTAGTGACGTCTTGCTGGTTGAATACAAAGATTGGATGATAAGAGACTAATAAAAATATAAAAGCCAAAGGATTATTATAATTGGAATCAGAGAGCTGACTATGAATATATCATTATAACTAGCTACATTGCAGATTTTCATGATGTGGAAGTCTGCAATAAATTTAATTTTCCAGACAACCAGCTGAGGCCTCTGGATGACAGTTCCTGACCAAATGAATGGCAAGTAGTGGTTTCATTTCAAAGAAGGACAAAATCTACGAAAGTGATCACGAAGATGGACTTCTAAATCTTCTCAATCCGTAAAGTATGAATGCTTGTATCTATCTAATAAAAACTTTTCTAAAATTGCAATGAATTAATAGCTGAAAATAAGAACTCTTATCTAAATTAAAGAATGCAAATTCAATTATTAATATTTTTATGCAGATGTTTAAGCAATCATTTCCATTTTTTTTGTGTGTGTGTATTATGTTTTAACTAAAATGTGTTAAATTTAAAGTTGGGTGTAGATAGCTGCATGGATAAAGATTAATAACTATGTTTAAATTTGTTTATGTTTAGTTTAAGGGATTCTAATTTCAGGCTATTTGTTTCGTAGTTAGGGCAATGCTTATGGAGGGATATATGGGTGTTTATATTAATGTAACGTGAAGCGTGTTTAGCATACAGGACAATGTGCCCAACTGAATGCATGAACCCAAAGAGGCAGTCATATCATTGAAATGGTCACAGATGTTTTTTCTGTGCCATTGACACCTTCTAGCTCTATGGACAGGGATTTATAAGATGGCAGAAAGACCGCTCTCCCCCATACATAGCACTCTTTAAAAAATTATATACATGATTCCTTAGTCAGGCAGATGCACTTTCTTGTTCTGGACATGGATCATTTCCCTCAAATAATATCACACTGTCAGATGCACATTCCTGTCAGCATGGTTTTATACTAGCATCTTCATATTACATTAGTTGCAAATATATATCTGGAAGCTGACATTGGATTGGCTACGAACTTTTAGTCTGAGATTGAATGAATGTTTTGATAAGTTTTTAAGTGGAAAAAATCTATGTAGACTATCTATGCTCGACATGCTAAAGTAAAATATAATTTAAATATCCATCTGTGCAGTCTATTTAAAATAGTAATTTAAATTTAAAAAAATTAATGTTAAAATCTAAAAATAAATTTATTCCTCAAATTTTAAATGTGCGTTAATAAAATTTATTTGTGTGTTAATCACTGGCAGTGACTTCTTTTATTTTATTGTTTTAAATATTAATGTATTTTGAGTATATAAATCTATTAAAACTTATAAAAATGTTTAAATCTCTGCTACTCTATGAGCTAGTGATATTGGGCAAACAGTCAAAATAATATATATATATATAATTTTTTTGAATCTTAACTTATGTATATGCCTACTATATAAATTTTTCTAGGTTCAAATGCCTAGATGGTGCCCTCATATGGCAGATACATTGAAAGCTCATTTAAGTGACCGTTAAAATGGCACCCAACATGGGGCATGATGTTTAATAAACCATGAGTACCTTGAAAATTAAGCCAGTAATATTTTTTTTTAAAATCAGAATATATTTTTTTGTACTATATAAAGTTATAAACTTGAATTTTGTGTAAAAAGTACTGTCAGTAAAATTAATATAAATCATAATTTTTTAAAAAAGTCTCAAATCATGTAACTTCTTTGACTTGCCTAAGTTAATAATGAAAAGTAGGAAAAAAGAAACTATTGAGGAAGGAGGTGTAATCTCAGCTGGGGTGAATAGGAAAGAATAGTCAGCATTTTTTCTTGTAATTACTAACCAAAGTTATGTTTTTTCATTAATAATCAAAGTTTTGTCCTTTTAAAAAAAATTTAGTATAATCAATTTGTGTAACATCATTGCTAACACTAAGTAAATTCTTTTTTTTAATATTTTGTTTTTTGAGGAAGTTTACTGATATGTAACAGAATATAATATTCCATTACATTATTTTAAAATGAAAATAAAAAGATCGTAAATAAAAATTGATTTATTAAAAAGAAAAAAACCTAAAAACTGAATATTAAAAGTTGTTTAATATATATATATATTGTTGCCCAGATGGAAAACTTAAACTATTTTAAGAAAAAGTATTTGAAAATATTTTTTTTTGTAAAAAAGTAAAAATATAAAGATTGATATTTTAAAAATAAAAATAATGTTGATTTCTATAATCTTAGAAAATGAAAATGATTGTTTTATTAATTAAATTGTTGTTCGAAAGCAAACCCTTGAGGCACTTAAAATAAATTAAATGGTAAGAGAATACAAAGAAATTAAATGACCAATGCAAGCATGAAAATGACAGCACAGACCATAACTGAAACATGAAAGGATTAGTGACGTCTTGCTGGTTGAATCCAAAGATTGGATGATAAGAGACTAATAAAAATATAAAAGCCAAAGGATTATTATAAATGGGATCAGAGAGCTGACTATGAATATATCGTTATAACTAGCTATATTGCAGATTTTCATGATGTGGAAGTCTGCAATAAATTTAATTTTCCAGACAACCAGCTGAGGCCTCTGGATGACAGTTCCTGACCAAATGAATGGCAAGTAGCAGTTTCATTTCAAAGAAGGACAAAATCTATGAAAGTGATCATGAAGATGGACTTCTAAATCTACTTAATCTGTAAAGTATGAACTCTTTGGTCTATCTAATAAGAACTTTTCTAAAATTGCAATGAATTAATAGCTGAAAATAAGAACTCTTATCTGAATTAAAGAATGCAAATTCAATTATTAATATTTTTTATGCAGATGTTTAAGCAATCATTTCCATTTCATTTTTTTTGTGTGTGTATTATGTTCTAACTAAAATGTGTTAAATTTAAAGTTGGGTGTAGATAGCTGCATGGATAAAGATTAATAACTATGTTTAAATTTGTTTATGTTTAGTTTAAGGGATTCTAATTTCAGGCTATTTGTTTCATAGTTAGGGCAATGCTTGTGGAGGGATATATGGGTATTTATATTAATGTAATGTGAAGCATGTTTAGCATACAGCAGATGTATTTTCTGTGCCATTGACCCCTTCTAGATCTATGGACAGGGATTTATAAGATGGCAGAAAGACCGGTCTCCCCCATACGTAGCACTCTTTAATAAAATTATATACATGATTCCTTAGTCAAGAAGATGCACTTTCCTGTTCTGGACACAGATCATTTCCCTCTAATAATATCATGCTGTCAGATGCACATTCCTGTCAGTGTGGTTTTATGCTAGCATCTTCATATTACATTGGTTGCAAATATATATCTGGAAGCTGACATTGGGTTGGCTACGAACTTTTAGTCTGAGATTGAATGAATGTTTTGATAAGTTTTTAAGTGGAAAAAATCTATGTAGACTATCTATGCTCAGCATGCTAAAATAAAATATAATTTAAATATCCATCTGTGCAATCTATTTAAAATAGTAATTTAAATTTAAAAAAATTAATGTTAAAATCTAAAAATAAATTTATTCCTCAAATTTTAAATGTGCATTAATAAAATCTATTTGTGTGTTAATTACTGGCAGTGACTTCTTTTATTTTGTTGTTTTAAAAATTAATATATTTTGAGAATATAAATCTATTAAAACTTATAAAAATGTTTAAATCTCTGCTTCTCTATAAGCTAGTGACATTGGGCAAATGGTCAGAATAATATATATATAAATTTTTTGAATCTTAACTTACGTATGTGACTACTATATAAATTTTTCTAGGTTCAAATGCCTAGATGGCACCCTCGTATGGCAGATACATTGAAGTCTCATTTCAGTGACCGTTAAAATATACATATAAAGAATAGTTAGTAGAAAATAAAACTAACATTGTTAATCAAAAAGAAAATGACGCTATTATAAAATCATTGTTACTGTATTCAAACTCACAAATATTGTATGTGAAACTAATGTATAAGTAGGATAGGTATCTTTTATAAATTATTTATAGATTTAGATATCTAACAATGAATGGTTTCATGGTTTGAGTACTTATATTAGTGTTTATGGTTGAGAGTGCTTTGACTCAAATCAAAAGGGAGATTATATGACTAATGCAATTACTCATGGTTAGGATATAGAATACATTTCAATAAATTCAACAATTAAAAATATGTTATTGCACATAAGAATATAGAATTAGCTATTTACAAGATGAGAATAGTATGATGTTTTATTCATTTTGAATGGACATAGCTTTAATATGATAAATACAGTTTGTTTCATTAATGATATAATTACCAAAAATATAATGAAATGTGTGTATAAGAGAAATTTTAAAAATATTAAATAATGGGCTGGAATTAAAATTTGATAAAGTTTATAACAAAAATTTTATCATTGAAATTTGATATAGGATATTATAAGATTATACAAAACATAAAATCACAATGATTTATTATAAAATTAGATGTTTTTTTTTTTGTAAATTTGAAAATAAGAATAAATGAATTTAATAAAAGTTTATTATTTAATAGCATTAAAATCAGAATTGAAAATTACCTTATGATATTTGACCATTAAGAAGAAAAAATCCTTAATAGTTTGGAAAACAAGCCATTAAAACTTATGGGTATAGATGAGCAGATTAGGTTATAAACAGAAGGGCCACATATAAAAAGCAAAAACTATTTTAAAATTATTTATTATACATTATTCAGTACTTCCTAAAATTCATCTAGATAAAATTTTCTTCCAGCTATATTAAAATTAAGTAGCAAGAAAAAGTCTCAAAGTATTTATCAGTTCACTTGATCATGAAAAATACCAGAATAGCATTGGGAAGAAATGACTTTTATTATACTTTTCAAACAGAATATGAATAAAAGTATCTATGAGCATGTCATTAATGAGATTGATTAATGAAAAAACTATTATTTGGTAGAAATTCTATTCAAATGTGATACTTAGAGAAAGAGAATATGTAGCAAGAATAGCTTGCTAGATATGAAAATAGCTATCATCTGCTCAATGTCCATAAGCCTAAAAAATTAAGATAAAAATGCTCCCATAACTGAACCATCACATCCTATATCTATAGTGAATTAAAACATGCAAGCAATAAGAAAACACCATTAAAAAAGATTAGCCTTTCTGTTAACCAAGCAAGAGGCAGTACAGTGCTAAATGAATTATAATATTTAAATTTTATTATGCATAATTGTTCATAAATCCAAATTACTACATGATTTATATTGCCTTTTATAATGTCCTGATTTGAAAATACTTATGATTTTCATATTTTTATTGATGTAGATGGTCGATCAATAGTACCTCTTGGGTGTATCTTGAAATTTATGGGATTAATTTAATTATTAGCTTTTAATGTCATTATTTGCAAAATAAAAAATGATATATATACAAACTCTGATTACTGGACTACCCTAATAATTATTTATGTTTATATATAGGGCACAATAGGATTTTTATTTTTATTATTTTTATCATGTCATTAATTAATATTTTACTTTAATACTAATTTATAACATCTGAATGAGAATAGTTCTTTATTTTTATGTTATTTTATCTCAAGTTATATATAAATATATATATACTAAATGTATATGCAAATTATATATAACTCTGTGGATGGCTTGTGTGACCAAGTCGAAACGTCAGTATATTGATATTAAAAGTTTTTAACACGGATGAACCCGCAAAATATGTATTTTATATATATATGTTAAAATGAAGATTTGCACGGGTTAAATATATAAAATACATATTTTGCGGGTTCATCCATGTTAAAAACTTTTAATATTAATATATTGACATTTTGACTTGGTCACACAAGCCATCCACAGAGTTATAAAAGGTATAAAGATGGTTGTAGAGACGCTACAATCACTGATTTGAATAAAATGTTAAAATTCCACCAATAGCAAAAAATGTTAAATTTAGGAATGTTTTTTAAAAAAATCTTTCCAAATAGGAGGAAGTTTGCATGTATCATCTCACTTATTGATACAATATGGCCTTTTAAGTATCTCAATGGCTTCTCTAATTTTGCATTGGTAGAGATTATCACATCTGGATATGATCCTGGTACTAGAAAAATCAATTTTATGACCTGAATCTATAGTATGGAATGAGAGTGCTGATGATGATTAGTGTTGTTTAACTGCATTAGCATGCTCATCTCTCCTAATACTGATGCAATGATTACTCATACCTATGTAAGAAGCTTTACAATTTTTACATGAGATTTGATAGACACCATGAGATTCAAGAGGGATTGAATCCTTAGGCTTGGTTATTATATTGCTGATTTTTTGATGAGCAGAAAATGCTGTATCTATATTATAGCATTTTAATATAAGTCCGATACTGTCTGTAGTTCCTTTTACATATGGAACACAAATCCTAATAGCTGATTTATCATCTTTTTGTTTCCTATTTTGTCTATTTTGGGCTTGAAATAAGGCTTTTTTTATAAATTTGTAATTATAACTATTTGCTAATAAAACACTATTAATATGATTTATTTTTTCTTTCAGATTTGTCTCATCTGAAAGGTTAATTGCTCTATTTAAAAGAGTTTTGGCTACAGAAACTATCTGAGTTGGGTGATGATGAGAATGGAAATGCAAATATCTGTCTCTGTGTGTATCCTTTCTGTAAATAGAAAAAGATAAAATATTTGGTGTTCTGGTGACTAGAACATCAAGAAAAGGGAGTTTTCCACCAGACTCTGTCTCCATTTTAAATTTAATATGAGGATGCATATTATTTAAATAAGCGAGATGATACATGCAAACTTCCTCCTATTTGGAAAGATTTTTTTAAAAAACATTTCTAAATTTAACATTTTTTGCTATTGGTGGAATTTTAACATTTTATTCAAATCAGTGATTGTAGCGCCTCTACTACCATCTTTCTATCTTTTATAACTCTGTGGATGGCTTGTGTGACCAAATCGAAACGTCAGTATATTAATATTAAAAGTTTTTAACACGGATGAACCCGCAAAATATGTATTTTATATATATATAATTTGCATATACATTTAATATAATATATGTGTGTTCATGTGAATCAGTTGCCTGAGCTGGAGTGGAGGACAAATATAAACTAAAAGATTCCAAGCTGAAATCCCTCTACTTACATATATGTATAGTGAAGCTATGTGTAGCCACATTGTATAATGAATGTCAATATCAAATATAAAAGATAATAATTAACATCATCTTAATTATTAAAACTCTCAGTAAATAGAAGAGTTAAACTATAAATGCTAATTAATAGCTAAACTCATATACTAAGAATGAAACTTTTCTTCATTTTGAAACTCTCAGCCAATAATGGTTAAACAATATAACACTAAGTAATAGCAAATTAATTCTAAAACTGCACTAAATAAAGTGTTTTGTTCCAGTGCGCATGTGTAGGTTCATTTACATTTTTTCTCAAATATATAATTTTTTTTCTCTACAGTACAGGTTTTTTCACACCTGCACTTCAATTGTAGTATATAGGAGGTTTGAACTCAGGACTTTTACACAACTCTCAACTATCCATCTATCTCATACTGCTAACACACCCGATCACAGATATGTTGAAAAGATAATTAATCACCAATAGACGTACTTCATGCTAAACCGACACTTGCTCCAGATTATCACCTCCACACATATGTACAATCAATGCTGAGCATATATTAAGATAGCCATTCTTCATACTTTAATGGACAAGCTTCAATCCACTCCACCCTATAACTCTTCAGCCATTCATCTCATTGAAAAATGATAATGGACGCTCAAAGCCCTTATTGCTGCCAATCTTCTCATTCTACCCATGTTGAACATAAGTCAATCTGACCTCATGCACAGACATGATCCATTTACATACTTATGCGAGGGATGGACAGACCTCAAACAAAAAATTTAAAAAAATAAAGTTCCATTAACATTGTCGCTTTCAAAGTAAATAAGTTTATAGTACTAAAAAAGAAAATAATATTTTATTATTTTATTTGTCTCTCTGTTTCCAATCGTGATGAATTATCATATTTTTTTTCTATGTGTTTATCAAAAACAGACTTTGATAATGATTGTAAAAGGATTTTTGTTTAATTAATCAGTTATTGATAAACATATTATGGAACTTGAATAAAAGTAATTAAGTCTATAACATATAAAAATGCTATCATAAGCTCAGCAGTCAGTTCTGTCTACATTTTGGAAAGAATATGAGTGTAGTCTTGCAGATGTATATATGCACTAGAAATTGAAATGAATGATATAAATCAAATACACATGGTTTTGTATGTATATATGATAAATATTAAACATAGTTTACTGAGAAACTTATGCAATTCATTCTTCAACTTCACGGGCCATAGAGGGAAAAAGTGATATGTCTAGCTGAGTAACCTAGCATAGAAAAGAAAACTTAATTGCTCTCATTCTAACTCTATCATACATAAATACTTAAATATGCCTTATCAAGAAAGAAGAAGATCATTGATGGAAAATGACTAGCTAATCTCAACTGATCATTGGTGAAATGTCATGACAATTTTATTAAACATTGAAGAATCTACAATTTTTTTAAAAGAAAAGAAAGTACATGGATAAATTTGTGTGATTATAATCTACATAGAAATAAATAGCGAATTAAAAACTCATTTTAAACTGTGAATAAATGAGAAATTTCTGTCAAAACACTGTGAAAGGAAATAATGTCTTCACATGGACTATTATCATCGAACAAAGTGTTATTTTTCTTATTTGAATGACTACAATTTTATTCTGATAAGGGATCAGATTCAAATACAAAAGGACTAAATACAAGAACTGAAATAAGATAAAGTATTTAGTTTTCGGTATATTTATAAATGTGTATAAATATTTCTTTTTCTTTCTTTAAATTGTTAGTTGTCAACTATCCTAATTTATTTCTATATTTGTATATGTATTTATCTTATAATTAGATGTGTGTACATTATATATAAATATATAATTGTTATAATACTAATTGTTTGAGTGTAAATATCACTCACATGTTGCTACTGGAAAAATTATTCATCATCATTAACCATTATCAATCCACTGCAGGATGAAGGTCTCTTTAAGTTCAATCCATCTTCTCTGATCTTTAGCTTCTCTTCTCCACATCACCCCCTGCACACATTTTTATTTTATCATCCGTCTCATATGTGGTCTCTTTCTGGATCTTTTACAATCTCTTGAAATTCAGTTTAAGATTTCAATTGTCCATCTATTATCATCTCTTCTGGCAATAGGTCCAGTCTAACTCCATTTCAGTTATTTATTTTTTCAATGCAGTCAGTAATACCTGTTTGTTCTCTTACTTATATATTGTGGTTTTGATCTCTTCTTGTTACTCCTAACATGCATTTCTCCACACTTCTTTGAGTGGTCTGAAGTTTCTGCATTGCTCTTCTATTAAGTGTTCAAGTCTCAGATTCATAAGGAAGAACTGGCAAAACACATTTATTAAAAACCTTCCTTTTCAAACACATAGGCATATTTTCTTTTAGTATCAAGTTATTTCTACCAAAAGCACTCCAAGCAAGTTTAATTCTATGATTAATTTCATCCATTATGTTTCCATCTGTATTAATAATCTGACCAAGGTATTTGTAACTGTTAACTTCTTTTAACTCATCATAATCAATATTTATTTTCATATATTGAGAAAATTCATTGAACATTACTTTAGTCTTTTTAACATTTATCTTTAGTTCTACTTTCCTACTTTCATCTGATAACATTTCTTGCAGCTCTAAAGCATTATTTGCAAAAAAAAAACTACATCATCTGCAAAATCCAAATGACTTAAATAATCTCCATTTACTTTCACTCCTTTAGCTTCCCATTTTAATTCTCAAAATACTTCTTGCAGCACTGCTGTAAAAAGTTTTGGAGATATGGAATCACTCTGTCTTACACCCTTCTCAGGGTTGACTTTCCCAGTACTATTATGTAATCTAATTGTTGCTGTTGCATTTTTGTACATATTCTTTAAAATATGACAATATTCTGGATCTATATCTTGATGATCCAATGCTTTAATCACTGAAGAAGTGTTTATAGAATCAAATGTTTTTTTATAATCTACAAATCCAAAGCATAATGGCAACTCATATTTATTTGTCCTTTCTATAACTTTTTTCAATACTGTATATGATCTACTTTACTAAAACCACTTTTAAATCCAGCTTGTTCTTTTGGTTGGTGGAAATCCAATGTTCTCTGTAGATGAGTTGTAATTATCTTGGTAAAAATTTTGTATAAAACTGATAAAAAGCTGATGGGTCTGTAATTTCTAATATCTTCTTTATCACTTTTTTTAAATATTAATATTAATACTGCATTCTTCCAATTATCTGGAACATCTTTATCATTTAGACATTTGGTATATAATCTTTGTAAAAAAAATTATATTTCTTCACCTGCTTCTTTTAATATATCAATTATAATTCCATCATTACCTGGAGCCTTTTCTTTCTTTATACATTTAATTGCATGTCTCACTTCTTCATTTAAAATTCTGGACAATTCAGAAGATGTAATAGATATAGGAGGTACTTGTTTTTATTACTATAAAATTATTGATAAAAGTCTTCTATTCATTTCATGATGTCATTTCTATTTTTAGTAATAATTACATCTTTTTTTTTATTGCAGATATAAATTTTCTACCAATACCAAAATGTTGTTTTATACTCTTGAGACTTCTATTCTCTTCTATAGTTTTCCTTGCTAATTCACAGTTATATTTTCTTATATCATTTTCAACTCTTTTCCACATCATTTTACAAAATTCGAGATATTCAATATTTTTTTAATGCATCTTTTTTTGTATATCTTAATATTTCTTCTTTTCTTAATAAATTCTCTAGTCTCAGTAGAAATTTTATTGGTCAATTAATAAACTATTATTGTTGTTTAAATACAAGTATATTGTCTATACTGAACTTAATGTAATTAGAAAGGGATTTGAATGTAGGTTTTCAAGCTCCATACAGCTATCCACTTCAGCTTATACAACTGATACACATGACCATATACATGTGAAAAAAAAATAATCTTTTACATATTTTATGCTGATCAGTTGGTCCAGATCATCATCATAATATAAACTGAGAATTTATTATATATGTGTGGGTGATGAAGATCTGGACAAAGTGTTGAGTGCTGATTCACCATGAAGTACTATATTGAAGATCATTTATTTTTTTCATGTGTATGTGGTCATGTGCATCAATTGTATAAGATGGAGTGGATAGCTAAAGGAAGCTTGAAAGTCTGAGTTCAAATCCTTTCTAATGTTATTGTTATAACTGTTCCACATGTGTTCATTTTTCATTTGTGCATTTCATTAAGTTAATTAAAAAGTGCAACATTGTCAGTGAGTTTGTAATATGAGTTTCCATCTGTATTATAAGTAGGAAATATTACTGTGTGGAGGTAACACTTTCAGCAACAAAGTGTAAGCTAATAATGTCCCTCAATATGCTCATCTTAGTTAATGATTTGGGCTAATAAGTCAATTACAATTGTGACCAAGAGTAGCCTGATTATATGATCATGTATGTGGTTAACAAGATAGTTATAATATATATAATAAAAATACTTAATTGTAAATTATTAGAGAAAAAATGTAGTTAGTAATAAATTTGGCTGAACGTTTCTCTAATAATTTACAATTAAGTATTTTCATTTTTACAAATAAGGAGAAATTAAAACCACATTTAATATATATAATAAAAAAAGCAAGTCATATATAAAGTGGCATTACTTTTTATAAGTTGTATTTTCAAAAATGTAATACAGAGAGCATACCAATAGCTCAAAACAGCTCTTAATTGATGTGCAATAAGAGAAAATATTTAAAATCTCTATCTGGAACATTCCTATCTCCAGACCAATTGGTTTTGAGCTTATATAAGCATTAAAAGCATAAAGCTAAACTAGTCAATAAATAATCAAAATTACTCAAATTCACAACTCAATCAAACTAGCCAAAAAAATAAACTTTAAAACACTATCAATGGTGGTTTCACTGCTACAGGCAGATTTCTCGAGTGTAAAGAACTACAAAAGAACAACATATTTACACTAAACATTACACACAATTCCATTTACCTTCCATACTCTTAATATTAAAAAAAGTTTTAAATAAGTTAATTGCTTCAGAATCATAATTTTTAATAATAGATTCTTTAATTCCTTTTTTTTTATTTCATTTCTCTAAAAGAAGACAACCTCAGCTTCATCAAAATTAATAATATGATGTGTATCCTTTTCATGGATATATAAAGCAGAACTAAGATATTTATTTCTAACCCTACTTTTATGTACTTTTATTCTTTCATTTAAATTCAAAGTACTATGATCTATATATATATATCTTTTAACAAATAACTTATGTAAGCAATTAACTTATTTAAGCAATTAACTTATTTAAAAGTTCTTTTAATATTAAGGATGTATAGGAGGTAAGTGGAATTGTGGGTAATGTTTAGTTTCAATATATTATTTTGTAGTTTTTTACATTTGAGAAGTCTTCTTGTAGCATTGCAACCATTGGTAGTGTTTTAAAGCTTATTTTTTGGCTAGCCTGGTTGAGTTCTGAATTTGGGATAATTTTAATTTTATATATATATAATTGTATGTTTAATTTCTTTATATATCCAAATACTCACATTGATTCAGAAATGAAAATAATAATTATAGAAAGCAGATTATTAGAGGGTGAATGTTAAATAACATTAATTTATTTAGATGCAAAAATGGTAACATCTGCATAATTTGAAGTATCTCAAAAACAAAATAAGCCAAGATTGTTAAATAGCTTTATCTTAGAGGATGAGTCAGAGAATAGCTGACTGCTTTGATGATGATTAATATATCTGAAACATAACCATTATCAGTTAACATTTACATATTTTACACATCAAGAAGAGGTATATAATGCATTATGCATATTTTTTTTGTTTGTGACCATACTGTGAAGCCACAAACTATACTGTAGCAGTATATGTTTTCAACTTATGCACCAAAAATGTAAACAAAAATGAATATATATAAATAAAATTTGTTAATTTCATACATTTTATGATATGTGAGCAGCTATTTTTTAATCTCTAAATATCTTACATGATTGTGCTCATGTTTATTACTTTGGTTCATGTTGAAACCACATTCATTTTATTCTGCCTTTGTTATCCTTTCTGAGTTTGATGGGCAGTATTTTATGTAATAAAATGTTTTGATGTGTAATGCTAGTTTTGCAAAATTTAAAAACATAAAATTGATAGTGATTTAAAGCATAAAACAATTAGAGAGATTCAATACTGAGCATAGTTTACTATAAATAGAAGAGATTAACAATATTACAAATTAACTACAGCTTAGCACTACTTTTAACCAGACAGGTCATATTCATAGTGTTAGATAAAATCAAATTTGTAAGTAAGGGAAAGGAAACAAAGAACAAACAGATTTACATATTCTAATTGCATGATAAAGCAACACATGAATCTTTTTTTATTGCATGGGTCTTCTTGGTGATAAACCACATCTTTTTGAATTTTCTTTTTTGATCGTTGCCCTCAACGCAAACTATTTTGATGTTAAATGGATTGAATCTGTGACCAGAAATGATCTCATGCTTTAGAAACACTGATTTTAGGTTTAGAATCTGTTTTAGAATGACTATATATATATATATATATATATATATATATATATATATATATATATATATATATATATATATATATATATATATATATATATATATATATATGCATTGTAATAACATAGTGGCACTATTAGGGTGGGATTCAGTTTACTACTAGTCTGGAGGCAACTTATCTTTAGTATAGTTTCACAAATAATTTGTGTTAAGAGGGGTTCTGAAGCTAGCATTAAATTCATCAGAGCAAACTCTTCTTAATCTTTGTGATACACTGACTATAATCCACACATTAGTATTGTTATGGTTCAGAGGCCTGGTATTTCTTATAGAATAAAATTTTTTTGAGGGATCTTATTAAGCACTTTTGAACATAACCTGCACTGACTAAGTCTTTTATTAAATTTCAATGTTATTTTTTTGTCTGCCTTAAACTTGAAAAGCTTTTGGTTTCTGTGAAATAAACACTTGAAGCAAGCTAATTTGTGTGAGGTGGGAGTATACAATTGAGGATGAATAGCATCATGGATAATGAAAAGTTTAATAATTATTTTATAATTTATTTAATTATTGGATTATTGTATTTACATATTCAAGAATGTTATTTTTTTAAGTACATTTTCATACTCTATTGTCCATGACAAAGATGACAGTCAAGTCAGCTCATCATATATTTCAATGATAATTTATTTTTATGTGAATGAGGGTGAACAACAGCTTGGACATTGAAAGATTTAATAGTAATTTTATAATTTATTTCATCATTAGACTGTTGTATGTACATATTCAAGAATTTTATTTTTTAAGTGCATCTTTATACTCCTTGATTCACACCAAAAATGACAGTTGAGCTAGTGCATCGTATATTTTAATGATAATTTATTCTTCAGCATAAATTACACATATCATCAACATAGTGTATATATAAATATGTGAAAGCTGTGTCAAAATGCCTGGGAATAACTGCATTTTTGAATTTATTTAACATGATGCTACCTACACACTACATCACTAAGTGGTAACCCCCTCAGCTATCCATGCTCTATTGTATAAAATCTGCCACTGAACAGACACATGATATCAATATCAATTTATTTAAGAGTATTAATAATAAAGTTACTCTTATTTCATGTCTAAGCCTAATTCAATTAATGTGTCATAAATTGTCTTTGGATAACAGACATGATTAGAGAGGCTGTAATTTCTTAATAATGAGACTATTATTATGTTTCTATAAAAAAAAGTTATTGATAGAAAAAGAATATTGCCCATAGCATATTTAATTATGGTGAAAGAGAGATATTTTGCTACTCTTTTTATTTAAAAATACAGTACAATAAGTTTATTTTCCTATTATTTTTTCAGTGAATGACTAAGTGAATACATACTCAATAAAATAAATGTAAATGTATATCCTCAATTTATTTTTAATAACTATAATATTAATTTTTTTTAAAAAAAATAGTATAGCAAACTTGCATTTTAATAAACAATACATAATCAATCAAGTTTATTAATAAAATGTGAATTATTAAACATGATATTGATGCATCATGTAAATGAGGGGAGCTTGGAACAACATATAGTGGATATCATAGTTCTATTATATTTTGCTAATATATAAATAAAAGGATCTTGTGCCATTGACATAATCTAAGATTTGAGTTTTATTGAAACTTAGAAATTTATTTAGGTAAATGCAAACTTTGGATTTTATTTATGCAGCCTATTCATAAACAATGAAAGTAGATGAGAAAGAAAATAATCTAAAACTTACTATTATGCAATTGATCATTGTTAATAATAATAGGTTTTTTTCCCTTTGTTTTTCTTCAGAAGTACTGGAGAGAAATTTATCTTGCAATGAACTATTTGATGCTAATTTATACATTTTTATTGTTGGTACTTTAGTTATAGTACTGTTAGCCATATTGATAATGCTTTGACAAGTATTTAAGTTTTTCTTTTTTAATGTTTTGTTGTTGTTTTATACACACCCATGATTTCAGTTACACTATCTTAAATAATCAGAGTATATGACTTTTATTTAATTATACATCTTTTGCTTTACACCTAAATAGTCAATTTATCCAATTTCTAGGTGCTATTCAAGATTCATTATTAAAGATAAAAGATATAGATATTAAATGTAATAATTTAATGCTAAATACAACCAGATAGATAAGTAAGCAATGTACTGAATAAGTTTTTTTTTTTTTTTGCAAAAGAGAAGCCAAAAATAATTAATTTAATTGAACATCTTTAACCAAATTTTAAAATTTTATCTAATTGCTTTTTTAAAATCATTGTTTAATGTTTTATAATGTTCACCAGATGAACCTGGCCTTTTAGGCTGTGTGGTTTTTTTTAATTGGTTGATTAATAATTTTTTTTTAAAAAATTAATGTTAATTTTAAAAAAAATTTAAATTTGAGAACTGCAGAATACAAAAACTCCAGGCTATCAGCTTGTTGTTTTTGTAATAATTGGTTGCTTTAAAAATATTGTTTAAAGATTTAATATAAATTACACAAAACATTTTAATTATAAATATGCGACTTTTTTTTCGCATTAAATAGTGAAGCTATAATTTTAATTTAATTTATAATAGCTTAGTGCTTTCGAGATTTCATGTTTGAATCTCATACTCATAGCTTTGTAACTAACGATTGTTATAATTATGCAAATGTATTTGAATTTTTAATTAGTCCATTGTTTAGAGAGAGCAAAACATGCCTCTCTTCTATTAATGGCATTGATGACATTTGCTATATATAAAGCTTCTTTAACTTCAAACGCATTTGCATAATCACAACAATCATTAGTTACAAAGCTATGAGTATGAGATTCAAACATGAAATCTCGAAAGTGCTAAGCTATTATAAATTAAATTAAAATTATAGCTTCACTATTTAATGTGAAAAAAAAGTCGCATATTTATAATTACAATTTTACTAGTGAAGAGAAAAACAATTTATTACAAAACATTTTAATGTTATATAAATAAATTTCAAAATTTTAATAAGGCTAAATTAAACTTTACATTTTTAAATATACCTGTTATATTTGACATCAATAAGGTGCAAATACATATTTACAGGAGTGCCTTCTGAATAAAGAAAATTTTTTTCCTGATTTTTTAACAGCATCACAACTAATCATAATAGTTTTTTAAGCTTTATTAATAATTACCATTTATTTATGTCGGAATACAAAAATGCTGGCCTTTAACCCTGTCAATTTTGTAATATTTTTTTTTATTAAATATAATATTTATAATATTTACTTTTAATTGGTTGCTTTAACAATTTTTTTTAAGATGTAATGTAAATATGTTTTTTTATTAAACATTTCTGAATATGTTGTTTATCTGAACTATATTAAGAGATTGACAGATCGTATAAGTATGGAGCATTTTAATGCCAAATTTTGAATAGGAATTTGTGGCTGTTTCTGCAGTTGGCTAGAAACCTTTACCATGAAATATATATTATGGACATATCTCTGTAGTTTTTCCCCCAGCATTTTTTATTTAATGGTGGAATTACTTCCTTTGCATAAATATAGTGTTTGTGAATTTGACACATAACATTCATACATTCACCAATCAGACAATAAAGAAAATGCAGACTTTATATATAAGATACTATAATAGAAGTCATTCTTCAATGTTTTTACAAAATTTTCAGTTATGTATATATAGAAAGCTCACAAATAATGTCTTAACAAGATTTTCAGAATATCCCCAATCCCAGACTGGTTTTTGCTACTGGCTTCCTCAGTGAGGTGCTAGAATATTCAAACATTAGATTAAAAATACCAGGACAAGCCCAGCACTTTATCTAATGGATAACTATTAAGTAGCAGAAACTGGTCTGGGGTTGGGGATATTCTGCAAAGCTTGTTAAGAGCTTATTTGCAAGCTATATATATATATATATATATATATATATATATATATATATATAACATTTGTGATACAAGCTTGTTAAATTAGGTCATGTGACATATGACTTGATTTCTTTGTAAAATATATATAATTAATGTTTATGGCCCAATTCTGTCACTTCCACTTTTAAATTTCTTAATTAACTCCATAATAATAAACAATTTGATTATTCAATTACACTGGCAAAAACACATTTTGGCGCCTCAAATGTTAGATCTGTTTCTGGTTATATTTCACCTGTTGATTCTAGAAAATGGCACCAATTTTTTCTATCAAATCTAATTTTTAAAATATCAAACATATGTCATATACCACTTTTCACTATGCTCTCCCAAAAAAAAATCAGGGTATTTTTATGTAGTTTTTAAATTAATATCTTTTAAGCAAAAAGGAAACATTAAAAATGAAAAGAAAAGTATACCACATGAAAATCTAATTATTTTGCTTCCAAGGCACAAGTTTATGATACAACTTCCCAATCATTTGACACACAAGTTTGTAAGACTTCTGAGAATGTGAGCTTCCATCACTTTCTTTACTATATCAGAAATGCAAGACTCATCCTCTGAAAGCTATGGTGGTCCACAGAAAGTTGAAATGAGTACAAGATTTGAGTGCAGAACAGATTTCTTGTCTGAAGATAGATCAGGATAAAAACATTTCTCATGCTTATTTCAATTAATGTCTATAATATTAACAATACAAAAGTAACAGTCATTGAAGTAGTTTTTTTGGTTCTCTCCAAATCATTGACATTCTAAATTTTACATAGCTTCGCTTTCTATTTGTCCATTCATGTAAATGCTGCATAGAGGAGTTGCATGCAATATGAGGAGCTATGGCTTATCTTGATCTTCAAGCTTGACACCAAAATAACCTACACATGCTTTTTTTGCAAACTCAAAAATAGATTTTCTAGTTTGTAATCCCCCACAGATATATCCAAATACTTTAGAATGATTGAAGCAGTTCTGTCTTGAAGTGTCCATAACTCTACTCTGTAGTAATTGATCTTGAAATGATCATATATATATATATATATATATATATATATATATATATATATATATATATATATATATATATATATATATACACACACCTCTTATATGATTATCACTATTATACTCTTAAATGACTTATTTTTAAAATCCAATGTTTGGGATATAAAATTACAGTAGAAAATATGTCTGCTAACTTATAAGCAAAAACATAAACCAGGTAACAAAATAACAAGTTGAAAAAATTATTAGAATTTAAATCTCTATGCAACTGTTTATAAAAAATCAGAGTGAGAAACTTTTGAAATATAAATTTATGTAGTCTATAAAAACATGATTTATCATCTAAATTTTCTGCACATAATTATGTAATAAAATGGGACAAAAGTAATTTTACCATTTGAACTTTACATTTTTATAAATAGTAAATCAAAGGTCACACACACACAAAAATTATGGTTATTTAAATATATACATTTTCCATTCAAATAAGAAAGCTTGTTATGAGATCCTAATTCTGCTGAAAAGAGTAGACTAAAATTTAATACACTTAACCATATGTAAGAAACTAGGACTGGTGAGGTCTGTCGAATACAGTGTTTTGAATCAGTGCTTCAAATAACTTCAGGAACAAGTCTAAAAAACAAGGCATCAAGGAACAAAAAGTTTTTTGTTGTGTTGTGTTTTTATTTATTTTTAATCCAATGTTGTATTTATTTTTATGACTTCATATGCAAAAAATTCATAGTTAGTTTGGAGATTATGAAACATTTTCATAATATTGATATTTTACTTATTTTTTAATTACTAGAAATAGCTCTAATTTTTTTCCTTTGAACTTTTTTCTTATAAAAGCATATATGAATAATCAACAAATAGAATTAAAAAAGTTAATAATTTAAAATTAAATAAATCTGAGTTCAGTGCAAAAGTAGATTGAGATAATTTTTAAATATAATTTTTGTGTATTTGTAATGGATTTTGTTTTATAATTGTGAATCCATTTATAGAACAATAAAGGAATATTTTTAAAGGAATGCTTTTTAAAGCTTGGTTTATTATACAATGTTTATTATGACTACTTTTTTTCTGTATAATATGGACTGACACTGTGAATTATGCTCTATCTAACTACATGACTTCAACTATACATTATCCAAAGAAAAATGTTAAACAAAAATGTAAATAAAAAACAAAAAATTATTCCACTAAAATTACCAAATTTTATGATTTTCAATAGCCATTTTCCTTCTCTGGGTGCTGTCATAAATTTTATAATACACCAGTAACCGTGGTTCCATCTTGGAGGGTTGTAGACAATTATAAATATTAATAGAATTTCTTCAGTTTATGTTGAAAGCACATACATTTTATTCTTTTTTTACTATTCTTTCCAAATTTGATGGGCAGAATTTTATTAAATAAAATATGTTCTGAGCATAATGCTAAAAGTTTTATAAAATTTTAAAACATACTTAAAATTAATACTGATTTAAAAACATTAAAATAATTAGAGAAATCATAATTTCTTAATAAAAAGACTTGTCAAATATGTTTCTATAAAAGAAAGAAGATATTGAAAAAAAGAGAATAGAGCATATTTAATAGGATAAAAGTCATATATTTTGCTATTTAGTTTATTTAACAAATAAAAATATGATAGTTGTCAAGCATTGGTGGCCAAGTGGTCAGTATAGCCGCCTTACAAGCAGTTGTCTCAGGGTTTGCTTCCTGGCAGACATTTTGACACATTAAAAAAAAAAATAATAATAAAAAATACGGTAGTTTGTTTTTTCCTTATTGTTTCACTGAACGCATGAGTAAACACACACTCCATAAAATATCTATAAATGTGTCCCCACAATTTATTATTAGTAACTATATTAATATTTTTTTAAAATTTTGTTTATACTAAAACCATTTGTATATGTATACTATACATATAATAAAGTGTCTGTATTATATACATAAGTATGTTCAAAAATACAGTACACTTGCAACTCAATAAACATGTATTCTATTCTAATCAATGTTTATAAATAAAATGTGAGCTATTATACAATATATACATTGAACATAAGTGTGATGTGATGTGATGTATCGTGACTTCTCCTTAAATGGAGTCAGGAATCTCTCAGCAACTATGCTCAAAGAAACCTGTTAGCCACTTTACCTTCCCCTTCCATTCCCACCCTAAGCTTTCCCATAATCTGCTCCATCCCATTTCCACAACATAATCTTTGTCAATTCTATGGCCTTTATATCTAAATCCCCCTTATCCTTTCCCAAACCCAGAATAAAAACCAATAACCCACTTTCTGTATAATCACTTTGTTCATATTTATTCTCCCATAACTTCTTTATTTGTATCTTTTCTGCTTTCAAGCATTTACCTTCAGTCAACAGATGCCTAATATTTTCTATATCTTCCTTACACAATTTGCAAACTAAATCACCCATATTTTCCATTTACATGTATATTCTCTTGTTGCTAAAGATCTCATTCGAGCCTTAAACAATAAGCTACTTTCCTGTCTATTATCATAAATTAGCTTGCACCCAATGTTCCATTTACTTCTATATATATTTAAACTCTTTTTACTCTCCATACTAGTACTCCACCTCTCCAATTCCCTATTCTTTATTAATGCATCTATTCTTTTATCCCATTCCTTACCACTATAACACTCATCAATCCTCCTAACACAATCATCCCACCTTTTATACAAGTATACTGATATAAATGCTTTATCCAAATCCTTTGCATATCATATTACCTTTCTCACCCACCTTGTTGCCTGACCTTTACTTATAACCCAATTAAATACTATTTTGGCTATTCTTTTATCATCCATAAACTGCAACCTACCAAACATTTTCATTTTACTTTTTGCATCTCTCATATAAAAACTTGACCACCCATTTCTCCTTGAATTGCCTCCTTTTCTGTCTATACCTCTGCACCTAATGCATGTCTTCCTACTTCCCTTTGTACTTTCTCTCTCTCTATATATAGCGTAGTTTGTGGCTCCCCCATATTTAAATTTTCACACACAATTTTATGTATTTCTTTATTCCTTTTTGTTCACTCAAAATAAATAATCCAAATAAAAAATATAATCCGCTTTTGATTTTCAGCAATTCTCTGGTTCCTAACTCATTGAAAGAATGAATGAGATGTGCTAGTTTATATTTTTATATATATATAGTAATAGTAATCTCCTGCTTAACTCTTGACTTCATTTAAAATTGGTTCTTATGGTTTGTATGGTGTAGTGGTTAAGTAAATTAACTTGCAATAAGATAGCTGTAAATTTTCCAAGGAACTTTAAAAGATTTTTATATTCTATGTCATAATCAAGTCAACTAACCATTAGTCAGAAAATAACTATTTAGCTATTTTTAGCTTGTGGCAAAATGGTTAACTCAGAGATATATAGACTCCTAATAGTAAAAAAACCAGAGTGAAAAATAAAGTGAGTATAATATATTTTAAGTGCTTAGTCCGTTATTTCTTTAACTTTACCTTCAAGTTTAATATTCAACTCAAAATTGAATCATATAAGTTATTAATTTCATTTTTTAGATTAATGTAAGGTCGCATTTAAAAAAGTTTATAAATTATATTTATTTATTTTTATAAACAGTGGAATGATAATATATTTTATTTTAATTTATCTTTTATAAAAATTTTAATATTCATATATCTGCCTTAAAATTTATTAAGCTACAATAACGTAAACATTAATTATGAAATAATCAAATGGTAACATGGAGTCATTGATAGCTTTCTTTATCATAAAACATATCATTTTTTAAAAAAATATAGTTACAGTTTAGATAATAATTAAATTACTTAGTTCATTTCAAATTTTAATTTAAAAATTCATTTACATAATTAATGTTTAGTAAATAAATTAAAGCATCGATTAAAAATATGTAAATGATTAATATAAATGTTTACGTTGCAACACGTGGTATACATTTTAATACGCAATGTATTCATTTTTAAAATTAAAGGAAAGGTGAATGGTGATTTAAAAATATTTCCAACCAAACAAAACTCATAATAAAAATGAAGGTAAGGGTTACATATGGGTGTTTTGTTAATTAAATGAGGTAAAAAAGGTAAATTGATTTTTTTTTAGAAAAATTGTTTTCAAAAAACAATTTGGCATACACGAGGTTATCAAATATACATAAATGAAAATACTGTTACCTGTTTCTGTATGACTTGCAGTTTTTCTTATTTTTTGTTAATTTGTTAAAAGTTTTAAAAGCCATTGTAGACAGGTAAACGCAGATAAAAAACAGATGATTATTTGAACTCCCAACCCCCCTAATAAATCAATATAGTTTTTCTTATCTTTTCAAAATAATAATAGTATTATACATAAAAAAAAGTTTATCTTTATCTTGCTTTTACTAGAATCAGTTTTATGTTTGGAAAACTGCCCGATTTAAACTGGAGTATAATTTTAAACGCCGGTTGTATTCAAGCTTTCTGAACCGCGGTTTATTTTTAGTCTTTTTTTTACAGAGCAAGTAAAAACTTAGACAAAAAATAGACATTCAACTAGTAGGCTAAAATTAGCGACAACAAAACCGTCTTCATATATTTCTTTTGGGCTAATTAATTTTGTTTGCCTAATTTTCGTATCAGTCTGTACATTCAGTAGTTGATGATATGTTTAACAAGTAATCATCAGGTTAAAAGGTTTTAAATTTTATTTATGTGTAAAACTGTTTAACTAGTAACTAAATAGAAAGGAGATATTGCGGTTTTTATAATACTCTATTGATTAATTATTAAATTCAAAATAAATTAATTGATCTGTTTACGTATGTACGGCTAATATAAATGACTGAGAAATTTTTCTTAAAATTAACTTTTAAAATAAATTATTTTTTATTTTTTGAATTTCTCTTACTTTTATGAGAATGTTTGCGAGTTTCTGTATAATGTGATGTGATCGCAAAGCAAATATATATATATCATTTTAATGACTTATAAATAAACTTAAAAAATGAATAAAAAAATTCAAAGCACTAAACTTTATTATAAAAGTCAAAAATCGGACTTCGAAAATTTGTTCCCTGGCATTTTTTATACTTTATTACCTAGGAACTTAATTAATAATCGCAATGCCTTAGAGGGAGATTAAACGTGTAATAGTTCTATTTAATTAGTGTGAATGATTTTTTTTTTTTTTTAATGTTATTATTATTCATTTGAAAATCGACCTAGTTCCTACTCTATTTATCTTATAATGATAATCTGATATTTATAAGAGTTTTACTATCCAACACAATTTATATACTTTACCGGCATTTATTGGTAATCAGATTATAGATTAGCGCTCGCCAAGGTTAAAATGATGATGTATTAGAAAAGAGATTCTCTCCCAAACATTTATTCATTGGAAGTAATAACCAATTATTTAAATTTCAATGACTATTAAATATTAAAATGAATTTTGGTTTTTCAGTTTAAATTATCAAGGTTTGAAATGTTTTTAAAGAAACTGTTATGTAATTCTATTCTTGGTTTCTATTAATAGGAAAAACCTTGATATGTTTTTTGACACTGCTTAAAAAAAATACAGGTAGCATTTTCTGCTTGGCAAAATAATAAAATGAATATGGAGCTTTACAAGCAGTATGCTAATTGAAATGCAGATATCAACTAATATTCTGGATTTAAAGTCTATGGATCACAGCAATTTCATGCG
Organism: Epiperipatus broadwayi; assembly: GCA_028023455.1. Lineage (NCBI taxonomy): Eukaryota > Metazoa > Onychophora > Udeonychophora > Euonychophora > Peripatidae > Epiperipatus > Epiperipatus broadwayi. Next base: position 1,028,281 of record JAQFVV010000305.1, read on the forward strand.
TTATGAATTCCCATAATAAATCATTGGATTATTTTTTTATATTACAAAGAAGGTAAAGTGATTTGCTTATATGTGTCATTTTGGATCTTTTTTAAAGCATTAAAAGTAATGTATAAGATTAAGAACTATATTTAATTATATTAAATTATTGGATGTTATTCTTTTACTATCATCTTTTAATAGTATTATAAAAAATGATGACTACCTCTAATGACTCATCCATTATATTATTAATTTAGATTTTAAAACTGACATCTAACATGACAAAGTTAAAACAACTCTTTATAATCTTAGAAAAAAAAAAAGGCTGCAAATTTTTATTGCTACAGTGTAACTCATGATATCTTCCATATTTTGTTCCAAGCTCCTTTTTGTACATCATACATCACAAATAATACCTCACATTTTGTTGATAAGCGTTGATTAGAATAAAATATCCATTGTTTATGAAACTGTAAGTGTACAGTATTTTTCCACTATATGTATATATTTCACATGTACGTGTTCATGTGTATTGGTTGCATAAGATGGAGTGGATGACTAAAGAAAGCTTGAGAGTCTGGGTTCAAATCCTCTCTAATTATGTCTAACTTAAAATATGAATACTATACATGTATTGTTTAATTATATATATATATATGTGTGTGTGTGTGTGTGTAATAATGTCTAAGGATAAATGGGTTCATAGTAATCATTAGAAAACAGTCAACACTTAGACAGACAATGTCAATATCAATAACAATCAACAATTCCAAACCGTTGTCAAAGCAACCTTCTTTTAATAATAAAGGTGCTAAAAGGAGATTGCTTTGACAACAGTTTGAGATTGTTGATTGTTAGAAAAATTTATGTGTATAGTATGCATATAGATATTAATAACATAATTATTTATAATAAACTGAAGGACACTTTTACATATATTTTACTGAGTCTGTGTTCACTTGTTCATTCATTGAAAAAAAAAGACTGCACCATGTTTTAATTTTTTAAATATAATTAATGGGAAAATATTTGTTTTTTATTGTAATGAGGCCCTGGGTGATATTTTTTTCCCCAATAAATTTACTTTCCACAGAAACATAATAGTAGGGTAGTTATCAAAAAAGTATGTTTTCCCAAATTATATTCTTAAATTTTGTAAAATTTTTAGTCTTACACCTAGAAAACATTTTATTATGCAAAATAATGCACATCAAGCTTGGAAAAGATAATAAAAGAAGAATAAAATGTATATGCTTTCAACATAAACTAAATAATTTTTATTAGTAAACACGATTGCATATGGAGCTCTAAACCAAAAAAAAAATGGTTGGTGACATATTGTAAAATTTATTGACAAATTTTAATTTTTTTAAAAAATGTAATCACATACAATACTTAGAGATGGAAAAATAGCTGCTTATATATCATAAAGTGTATTACATTTACAAATTTTGGTATGTTTTTTTAATTTTTTTATATTTTTGTTTGTTTACATTTTTTTGCATAGCATATAATTGACATATGTATTGATACAGCATAGTTCATGACTTCACTATATGGGAGAAACTTTAAAATATGATAATATATTATCTTCAAAACAACTGGAATTTAAAAAAGATATAGATATCCAAAAAATTATAAAGATCTGATCTTAAGGATGCTTCTAGTGTTTCAATTATAAAAATAAAAAGAACAGAAAATATTGCAATAATTATAATGGAATATAAATATTATCTAATAGTAAAAGTGCTTTCCTGAATTCTATTAAATGTAACATCTGAAGAAAAGTATTTTCTAGCAATTTGATATGGTTTTGAATAACAAGAAGCACTATAGAAATTGAGTGAATGAAATATAATTTTTGTATGACTTTTACAGATTTCTTCCAGTTACTTGATTCAATTAGTTAAAAACATTTGTGCAACTTATTGAAAGATGTATTTTTATAACTTTATGGAATTTTGCAGCTATGAAGATATAAAAGAAAATATTATTATTGATAGAACTTCAGTGATTTTAAAATAAATATTTGTATTACATTAGAACATATACTAGAACCAATTTTATTTTTCATTTTTATATCAACACATTCTGTAGAAAGCATAATAAAATATGCTTTAAGATATAATACAGGTTTGATGGTGACATTTTTTAATTTGCCTTAATTAAATGGAAAAGCAAGAAGTTTGCCTTTTTGACTTCTAGATTTATAGTATGATGGTGACTATACTATCTTTGCTAATTTAAATCATGATGTATAGAACATTTTTCATGTTTTAAATACAATATGTAAAGTATGTTTTTTGTAATTAATGTTACAAAAAAGTACAGATTCTTTGTCAGATAGTCATGAAAATAAATCATTATAAACTTCCAGATTGAATAATTGACTTGAGAATGTGAATTATTTTAGAAATACTGTTCAAATTTGAAAAGGATATTGAAATGAATCACAAAATCAAATATGTTACGACATTTAAGAATAATATATATTTTTATAATGTTATAAGTATTATTTAAATTAATACTACATAAGAATATCAGGAATTCACTATCGAGGAGACATGAAAAGATGAAAAAAGATCATATTACTATTAGATTATAATATTATAAAAATAAAATCTTTAAACTATTTCTCTGTTCTTCAATTTTTTGGATGGGATGATATTGAATTTACAATTGCAGAAATAACTTAGATTGGTCAGATAAATAAGTGAAGACTATAGCAAACTTTCATAACATATTTTATAATAAACTCATGACTTAGTTTTTATTGCAGAAATCCATCACACTTACTCATAATAATTATTTCAAAAAACATTATTAAAAGATGAAATATTGATTGCTTTCAAAGTCTGATTGAAAATAGAGTATAATTGAAGAATCCAATTAGGCAAAACGTTGAAGTTTTTTAGCAAGAAAGTTAATCTATAGATAAAGTTAAAAGATAGCAATACAAAGTTTAAAACAGTTATATTAAAGACCAACTTATAATACATCCATCTCTATTTGTTTCATTGGCTTGTATAATTATTGTAAAATTCATCTTTATCTTTTTGTCTTTTTCCTGAAGTTAGAAAAATTGCTTTTATATATATTGTAACAGTACAAATGATTGCAAATAGATTATTTTTATGATTTTAAATCGACTGCAATTAGAATCAATTGTAATACACAATTACATTGTTATCAAATTATTAAAGACAGCTTAATAAAATAATATAATAAATTATGTAAAATTTATAAGTTATTATGTGTAAAATATGTGTATGTAGTACTTAATTGTTATTGGTTTAAGAAATTAAAAGAAAATTGGTTTATAGATATAATAGAGCCATGAAATATTTCATAAAAAAATGTACAAGGTAAAATTGAGAGAGTGCAAATTTCTCAAGACTTATGACAACCAACAGCCAGTCAAATCTTAAGCTTGGATATATAGAAAGACAAGTAAAGAAGAGAGTGGAACTGCTCTTTTCTTTTTAAATTCTCTGTCCCAGTGCTTAAGATTTGATTGGCTGTTGGTTGTCATAGCGCTTGAGAAATTTGAAGTGTTATGTAATTCTAAAGTTAGGAATATTTTGAAATCACATACAGAAGTGAGATATATAAATGTTTGTGCACTAGTGCAAATATGATAAGTGATAAAGACCTACAGTTTTTAGATGTTAATTAATAATAGTTGATCTCAAATAATTTTATTTAGGAGTACTGAACAATTTGCTTTATGAATAAAACCTCTGGAACATAAATGTATCTTCAAAGTTAAATAGTGAGGTAATCTTAAAAGAAATACTATATTGAAAAACAAGTAATGAAAGTAATTATTAATGTTTTGGTGGCATCATAATTGGTTTCGATGTAAGAAACATTGAGTATAGTATATCATAACAATCTGTTATAATAAATTTATGGTTATATTGTTGATTGTTATTAAAAGAGATAAAGATATAATGGTCCATTTTCAAATTTATAATAAGGCTTTAGCAATGCAATTGATAAGTTTTATGAAGAATAAAAACAATACAGATGTATAATTGTACTTTATGATACATTGTAAATGAACATTGAATAAACCAATTTTTTTATTAATCATGATGCTTTGACATGTTATTAGTTGGAGGTATATAGTGGACTGATGGGAATATATTAAGAAGATGATGAGAATAAAAGAGTAAGTTTTGTCTTGTTTTAGTAAGCATATTAATGAAGTATTTAGGCTTCATTAAGTGAAGATAATTTATTGTATACATTTAAAATTAATAATAAATCAGTGTTGTTAGTTTTTAAAAAAAAATAAAGAGTTCAAAAGAAGGAGAAAAACATTTTTTTACTCTCAGTAGAAAGGAAATGTTGGAAGTTTCAGATAATATTCAGTATGTGGTAAAATTAAACAAGGCAAAACTCTGATCATGTGACGTTTATGTGATAAAATGTCAGTCAAAATGTTTTTCTTTCTTTCTTGTTTGAGTTTGATGGTGGACATGTTAACATATGAAGCATGAACTGTGTTGCTTTGACAATGATAATATCAATATCATTTTTTTTATTATTAATAATTATACTGTATAAAATTGTAAATTGACTTTATTCATTTTAAAATGGATATATGAATAATAAAGCATATAGTTTGGATAAATTTATTTGTTCTTTTGTTCTTATATGTATTTTGTTACTGAATTCATGATAATAAATTACAAGCAATACAACTAAATGTTTAATATCTGTAGTATATTTGTTGTTTTGTTTCTATAATATATTTAAAATATATGTGTTAAAAGTTTATTTCCAGCATAGTATAGTGAAAATATATTATAAATTGTTTAATTTGTGTTAGAATGAAGTGTGACATTTATATTATGAAACATCAATGTTTTTTTGTACGTAATAATTCTAAAATATTTATTTTATTTTTTGTATAATAAAATTTTTATTTAAAAAATACTGGTTGGAATTTACTAAAGAGTTACTCTGATGTCAATGGCAAAAGTTATAAATAGAACTGAGTAAAAAAATCTCTCTTGGTATAGATTCAACAGAAGCATATCTAAACTTTTTTACATGATTTTATTTTTATTTATTTTAAAAGTATATAGTTAAATGAATAAAGTGATGTGGTAAAAAGCAACAATATTTTCCCAGAAACTGTACAATGTGTCAAGGATATGTGAGGGATGATAATTTATTATAAAAACAAAAAGTAAGGCAAAAGTAATTTTTATTTCAAAACCATCAGAATGTTCCTTTTCTTTAAAAATGCATAATATCTATCTTTCAATGATGAAGACTAAAAAGTTAACAACATAAAGTGCACACAAAGATTATGATCATCTACTAATATAATTTTATAAGCTTAATGAATAGATTATACACCAAATAAAAGTTGGTCAATTTCCATAGCATTGTTATGGATAAAACTATTGTTTGTTCACTTATAATGTTTTACAAATTGATTATTTGCTAAATGAACAAATATCTACATTGCATCTTCATGAATACAAATTAGTGTTTTCACACTTATAACTTTATATAAACCAAATATCTGCTAAACCAAAAGGTAATTTGGATATTTTGAAAATGTTGGAATTAATAAAATGTGATTTAAATCTTATAACTTTTCACGATATTTCTACTTTTTCTGAAATAACAAAACTTTGTCAGATCACAAATTAAAAAAATAAACAGAACTGTGGTAATATTTTTGAAAGGCCATATTTGAAGACTATTACTCAAGTCATTTGCTTATATTTATCATTATTATTGCTATTTTTTCTTCATATAAATGTATAGTATTATTGATATAAATAATAGCATAATTTTAGGTTAAGTAGTAATTTATTTACATACCTAAATATGGGAGTGTTATATTTTCCTAAACTTGAATTTATATATTAAAAAAATTTTAATTTAAAATATTTATTTTTTTATTTATATTAACAAATAAGTAGATTTATTATATATGTATGGTACCACTATTGGACAGCGATACATGTTCATAATTTTATTTATTATAAAATTTTAATATGAAAAGAATTTATAATTAGCTAAAGAAGTTTAAACAAAAATATGGTGGAATTATTTTATTAAGAAATGATTAAATTAAAAATCTCATTCAAAAGAATTAATTATAAAACTTTAAGAAAGACAAGTAAATTCAGAAAGTGTAAAGAGTTTTTTTTATATAAGTGCAGATTATTAGTATAAGTTACTAATTCAAAATAATAATAATAATAATAATAATATTAAAACAATTTGAGGGAGGAGAAATTTAACTAAATAAAAAAGATTTAAAAAATGATGTTTCTCTCTTTTCATTTATTTTTAAAAAAATTAAAAAAATGTGTGTGTTGATTTTTAAATACATTAAAAAGAAGTAAAATGTGTGTGTATAAAAAGAAGTTGAATTTTAAAAAAAAGAAAAATGAAATGTAAAGTTTGTAACATAAAAGTTAAGTTAAATTCAAAGATGGCTACAAATAAACAATGAAAATAATTAATTAGTAATGGCTACAAATAAACACTGGAAATAATTAAAGAAGATATATCTTATCCTAAGTATATTAATCTAGAAGGAATGTGGACAAATAAAGATTGAGAATTTAATTAATAAATTTAATTAATTTAAATGTTAATCAAGCTGAACCATAAGATGGCCACATATAAATAGACTTAAAAGCTCATCATCAGCAGAGCAGATCAGATATTTTAGCAGTATTATTTCAGTCTATAAAATAAAACTTATTTTTTGTGAACTCCAAGAAAACATGAATTGCTAATCAGAAGTCAAAGTATGCCACTGTACTCCAATATTTGACCTCCCTAGAATATCTGAAGATCTCTAACTCACTGCAATAAACATATAACAACCTGAGCCATTCAAACATTTATCTGCCAGACTGAAATGCAGCAAGGAACCATATTCATCCACAATCCAAATTCCAACCAATTGGTACAACACACATCACACAGAAGAAAGAAGCAGCTATCCATCCAGAGAAACACATACTTCAAAAAACCTATATAGGTAATATTAATTATTCTTTATTCCCATTCCTATTGATTCAGTAATTTATTATTGTAGACATTGCAATCTTTGAAATATCCAGAGTTAACAGAACTGAACTATTCACTAGCATAAAAGAACTATTTATGTGCAGTTAGTGTAAGCAGTAAATATTCCCAGAACTTTCCCAATCATACAAACAAATAGCTTATGATAAAATGTGTGATCATCCTATATAATATTTTTTAATGCTGTATGTTAATTTATAATATGTGTGCCTGATATATGATATGTATTTATTGTTTTATTTAGGGAAGAGATGATAAATTGGGTATTAAATTAATTTAATGTTTTAAATAAATTATTTTTAATTAGTATTTGTCAGTTGATTCTTTTACTAATACCACTAATTAAGGCAGTTTATTATCATACTTTTTCAATTGAGCTAGTTGGGATTTATCGGGCACTGAATTTGGTGAATATCATCCAGAGCATGTTAGTTACTTCTTGTAATTAACTGGTGCCTGAAGTTTACTTCAAAACAAAGTGCTGTGAATGACAGGGTTTGAATTCAGTAGTGGAAAAAATTCTGTAGCTTGGAAATGTGGCTGTAAATTATATCTCATATAATTTCAGTCTAGCTATAGATATCCTCTGGGTATTATGTTTCTCTGCCTGAGGGACTGGTGTGATGCAATACTAAATTACAGCTGGGGTAGATCAAATTCATAATAAGTAATTGTGTCACATTGTATATATAAAAAAGTCAACAATATTGTTTTTTTATTAAAGAGTAAAAAAAAATTATTCTCTCTATATTTTTTTATTCGATCTATCTCCCACCTGGTTCAATATATATTGAATAACTATATTTTTATATAAAGTATAAAAGGAAGATATATCTTGAATTTTGTTATATTTTGGAAAGTATAAATGTTCAACATTTTCTATATTACATAAACATATGTATTTGTATTTTGTGTTGAATAAGTGGAGATTGATGTGCAATCATCTATTTAAATATGAAATTAATGTCTATTAAAAACTTATTGCTTAAAACATAATTAGATTATATGTATATATTTTAAATGTTTATTTGCCACACACACACACACACCCTATATATATATATATATATATATATGATTTTAATTTATATCAATTTGTTCATAAATTTTAAATTAATTTAAAACAAGTGAGCTTGGTTGTCATTCAATTTTACAATGAAAATTTATTGGTTAATCATATTTGGATAAGACAAGATTCCCTAATTGATTATACCACATAATCAATCAGAAGCAGTTATAAAAATAATTTAGAAATCAAAACCATAGACTGGGTAAGAAAATGTAATTACATAGTTTTTTATTGAACATAATGCTTATTATCTGCCCAGGTATAGATTTTATACAGCAATAAATAAACTGATTTGACATTTTTATATATTTAATAAGTAACTAGAGGCTTATTGTAATTATTTTGTTAGTAACCTGTAATAGGCATATGAAACTAGAAATTATATATGAACTGATTTGATGGTTGATAAAGTTACATATATGATTATTATTGAAGATGAGAAAGATAATTACTATAAAATGTTTGCATATTTCATATCTAATTGTTATATAAATATGTTTATATACAGCCACAAAGATCGTAATATTATTAAGTTATAGTGCTGGTAATAGTATAGTGATTTATTTTAATTATATTAAAAGTTCCTTAGTGTGAATTGTAAATTTAGTTTAATATTAAATTTTAACATTAATATTTGATTATAATAAACACTAGCAATCATTTAGATACTTTGGCAGTTATAGTCTAAAATTTTAATAATTTAGCTCTAATTAACTGAAGAGTAATTTGATGTGATTTATCAATTGTTGGAATAAACATAAAATAGGAATCTATCATTCATTTTATGTATTGTTATGATTGAATATTGAAAATCTTAAGATTATTTAATAGGATGACTTTAGGATTGAGATAATTGATTGTGTATTATTATTAAGTATTTAATCATATTATAATTGATTTAGCTAATAAGAGTATATTGATATTAGTGGAATAGCAAGGTTGAATTAGCATTACTTTTTTTTTTATTTAGTTGTAATTAGAAATCAATTTTTGGGTTATATATTTAGTTAGATATCATTCATAATGTAAAATTGTAAGATATAATAAGATTGTTATTTCATTCATCCATGAACTATTTCATAAATATAAATAATTTTAATTTTGGTACAAGTTTATATTATTATAAACAGTGTGTTGATTCATGAGGAATATTGTATTTGTGCAATTCTTTGTCATTATTTTCATTCTTTTATAAGAGATTTATATAATAGGCATATACTGTTATTTATATGACAGAGATATTTATTGTTTTATCTTTAACTTATTGCCAATAATGCTTGTATTTTAGGGTGGTTTGAAGTAATGTTTTATTTGTTTTCTATCCATTCTAAATGTTATTGAAATCTATGAGGTTATAATAAAGATTATTGTCATTGTTTTATTAATATGCATGTTACATTGTTACTCATTGATTGATATTTATTTTAGCTTAGTTTATTATTTTCATTCTTTTACAAATGATGCTACAATTCACAGGCATTAATAAATTAGGATTGGTATTTTTTGGTTCATATTTCTATTCTGTTACAAATAATGATCAATAATTAGGCTATGACTCAGGATACAGTACGAACCATAATTTTTTTGTTATAATTGGTGTTCAACTTCAGAGTTCATTTTAATTCAGTTGCAAATAATGACCAATGATTGAGCTGTATATTTATTTAGATTATCTTAAAGTTTTAATTTTTCATGGTCATTACAGTTATTCAGTTAAAAATGACTACCAAATCTAAGAATTATTCAAAGAAGAGCATACCCTCATATTTATTCTGTTACAAATAGTGCCACAATTTGTGAGCATTATCAAACCAGGACCATTTTTTCATGGCCTACATGTTTATTCTGTTACAAATGCTGCCCAAACCAGTGGGGCTATAACAAATGTTAATATACCCACTTATTTATATATATATATAATAAATAAAATATCCGTTAATTAAAAAACAATATTGTAATTATAATTGAAATAATATTTTTAATGGTTTATAAACAATTAAAAACAATCTTAAAAATCTGCAGAAGTACTTTCGGTTACTTTCTAACCTGCCTCAACTGCCATTAAATTCAAAAACCAAAAGCGGAAGCAAACGTCATCAATTCAAATTCCACGAATCTCGTATTTTAATGTTAGAAGCTTGTCGATTTATTAAATGCATTTTATGTCAATTTAAAAAAAATTATGATAATTTAAAAGAAATGAAGATTAATAATAAAAAATGGATATCTATTCCATTTTTTCAAATCCGCGAGTAAAATTTTTTAAGGATTTATATAAGAATGTGTTTAATGTTTCATTCTACGTTCCAAACAATATTAACCCTTAAACCGCTAATTATATTATTGGTTGTATGAGGTAAAAATCAAATCTTTTAATTGGCCAACTCACAAACTGAAGACAAAGCCTATTGCTAAAACATATTTGCCTATAATATTAAATTCAAATCAGATACGTTTATAAAAAGTATATTACTAATTTTTCAGGTTATGAAGAGAACGAAAGTTCTTTCAAAAATAAATTGCTATTTATTTATTCTAAAATATTCGATTTCGGCAACATAAAAGCTATAATATAAACAAAAAGGTCGACTTTTACGTTATAGAAAAGTAAATATTTCTTTTTACTAAATCTTAAATATTTTTACTAAAATCTTCAATATTTTTCGAAAATAATTTTGTTTTTTTAGTATTCTCTCTGAAAATAAGTTGTAATTTTTTAAAATATTCTTTTATAATAATTTAAATCATATTCGAAATGAAAATCTGAGCATTTTTCTTTATTTTCTTTAATCAGGCAGTTTCTTTGTTCTTTCCAGCCAATCAGAATGTCTTTTTCGGCTGAGAGCATGCTAAGAACCAATCACAACTCATGTTCTTTCTTTGTTTAGGTTTAAATGCGGTTTTTTTATTTTTTACTTGTAAAATAATTCGGAAGAGGGCACCATCTTACAGAACTTTTAAAAATCTATTCAATACCTATCAAACGAATATTTTAGCATAAGAACTGGCAGAGTTAGAGTGAAGTCAGATGTCGACGAGGAGTCTCGTAAGAGGTGGGAAAAGGGTTAATAAATTAGTCAATAATTCTAAGGATGTCATACCTGTCAAGCAAAAAAGTAATGTCATATATCAAATGTTTTGTGATTGTATGCTATCATATATAGGTGAATCTAGGTGCAGTATTGAGAAAAGATTGAAGGAACATGAATTATTATATAAGCGTGTAAAAAATAAAAATAATAGGGATTTAATATCATCTTCAGTTTTCTTTGATCACAAAAAAACATGTAGGTGAATCTAGGTGCAGTATTGAGAAAAGATTGAAGGAACATGAATTATTATATAAGCGTGTAAAAAATAAAAATAATGGTGATTTAATATCATCTTCAGTTTTCTTTGATCACGAAAAAACATGTAAATATAAATTTAAATTTAATTTTGAAAATGTGAAAATTCTTTGTGAAGAGAGAAACCATAGTAAAAGAAAAATTAAAGAGGCAATTTTTATAAACAGGAATAAAACACATTTAATAAATCAACCAGCTTCTAACATTAAAATACGAGATTCGTGGAATTTGAATTGATGACGTTTGCCTCCGCTTTTGGTTTTTGAATTTAATGGCAGTTGAGGCAGGTTAGAAAGTAACTGAAAGTACTTCTGCAGATTTTTAAGATTGTTTTTAATTGTTTATAAACCATTAAAAATATTATTTCAATTATAATTATATATATATCAAATCACCTCAAATGTTAAGAAATTTTCAGCTTTACCCACTGTTAATAAACGTATTAGTGCCTGCATCTCAAAACAGCTAATTCAAAAAGATATCTTTTTTAATTAGAGTATATACATTAAGCAATTTTCAGCTATGCCCATCTGTGAATAAATGTATTAGATCCCAAAAGTACCTTTTTGGATTATCTGTTTTGAGATGCAGGTTTTACTATGTTTATTCACAGAGAGCATAGCTGAAAATTTCTTAAGTTTGAGGCATTTATGTTTGACATTTATTTCAGATAGTGGTATGCACTGGAAATATATATATATATGTGTGTGTGTGTGTGTGTGTGTATTATCAAAGGCAAAGGTTATCTCTGTTTACATGGATAAAATCTCCTTACTTCTGTATGTTATTGAATAACAATCTATGGAAAATATTTAATTCAACATATAAAGCTAGTTCATTATTTATTTCTGTTTATATACACACATATTTTATTAAACTACAAGTGCCTTTGGGTAACTTGTTATTATGCTTAAATGAACTATTAGGTTCACAATGTATCATTGAAATAATGCTACAATTAGACAGAAAATGGAGGTTTCCATTTACTATGTAATTGCAAGGATGCATTGATAGCTGATTACTAATATTCTATTAGTTCATATAAGCATAAGGTCTATGGTGATAGAGATCAAACAGCCTTTATATATCTCTGAGAAGGACAACGATGTTTTTGATAACATTTCATAAAGGATCAATAAAGAGAGTACCAAACTTTCCAATTGCCCCATGGTGAAAGTATGATTAGTTTTTCATTTGTTTTACTTTTTAGTTGAAATCCAGACTACATATTATGTCAAGCAAATATGCTATTTTTGCAACATGAAGTTTTTATTATATATCATCATTATCATCATTTTTTTATATGTTAAAGTGTTGACCAGGAAGCGAACCCAGGCCAGCTGTTTGGAAGGCAGCTATGCTAATCACTAGGCCACCAATGCTTGACTCATTATCATCATTTCAAATTGTTATTGATCCAATTGCAAAATGGGAAACTTCTAAGTTTAACATACTTTTATTGATTTATAGCTTCTCTTCTTCACATTATTCTGACAAATTTTCTTATTCTGATTTTAACCATAACTCATTTATCTCAAATATTGTCTCTTTCTAATTTTTTTACAATCCCTTAGAATCCAATTTAAAACTTTATTCTCACATCTTTCAGCAGAATGTCTAATCAATTTCATTTTTTTATTTTTTCAACGATATTACTGATAACTATTTAATTTTGTATCGTCCTGTGATCCCTTCTTGCTATTCCCGACCTATTTCTCTCCCCATACTAAATTGATTAATATGAAATCTATTTAGTGCTTTTTTATTAAGTATCTAGATCTCAATGTCATGTTTAAAAAATGATGAAACGATCTATTAAAAATCTTTCTTTTCAAATACATAGTTATATTTCATTTTCATTATTTTTTAATTTTAATCAGCTCATTCCTCATTTTTTTTTAATATCAAGTTATATTATTTCTACTAAAAGCATCAGCATCCAAGTTTAATATGTATTCATTACGACTTCATCAATATTAATAATATGACTAAACTTTAATTCACTATTATCAATCGTTATTTTTTTTCTGAGAAAAGTCATTAAACGTTGCTTTATTCTTTGTAGAATTTATTCTTTTAGTTTTCAACTAATATTCTTTCAATATTTCCTGAAACTTTGAAACTTTTGAAAAAATAACGCAAAATATGTAAAAGGTAGATTTAAGTAATCACTATTTATTTTTATTTCTTAGTTTTCTACTTTAATTAATCAATATTTATCTTTTTTAGAATCACCCGGTAATCTAAACGTTGTTTCGAATTTTAATAAATCTTCAAAATTTGGCAACATCCTTGATTTATGTCTTGATATTTATAGAGGCAAATCTTTTTTTAATCTATAAATCCAAAACTAAAAAACAATCCATATTCAATAATTCTTTTTTTCTATTTTTTTTCTTATTGTTTGGATTTGATCAACAATACTAATAACAAATTGAACTCCAACTTGGTTTTTTGATTGGTTTGAATCTTTCAATAGTTGTATTATAATGATTTTAATTAAGATCTTATTTAGGATCGATAGATATCCGATTGGTCTTTAATTTCTAATAACTTTTTTTTTAGCTTTTAAATATCATCATCACTATAGAACTCTTTCAATAATCTGCTTCTTTTAAAATATCAAAATAATTCTACAATGTATATATATATATGTTCATACAAATGTTTTCACGAGTTACAGATATAAAAGACATTTTAATTTTACGGTTCAACCGTGTAAGATTTTAATTAGATATTCCAACGTTCGGATTTAATCACACAAGCCCTCAACTGGGAAATGAATACTATATATATAGGTTAATTTTTAATTGTTACTTAAGAGCATAAACATTATTTCCCTATGGTTTTAAACATGATTTGGCTTAGATTGTTACTTATTTTTACTCAAAAACTGAGTATGTTAAGTTTATTAGTGATGCTTATCTTTTAGATAAAATTTAATTTGAAATAATAATAGTAATTAAATAGTAACTTAACTTTTTATTTCATGATAAGAATGCTATTATCTTATCAATTCTGCGAAAATTTTAATATATTTGAAAAATAATTGATTAATTATTTCAAGTTAAATTTACACATTATCAAATAGCTATTTATCTAAAGGATAAAAATCACTTGTAATTTTATAGGTTTTTTTTTAAATATATATATATATTATGTAAATAAAACAATTGTCATATATATTAGATGGATGGTTGAGAGCATATATAGATAACTAAATAGATAAGTAAGTAGACAGATAAGATATATAGATATATTGAAAATAAATAAATAGTTATATAAATAAATAAATAGATAGATGGATAAATAAATAGATATTGCGCCAGAACGTATATAACGTCCATGCACAAAATGGCTGTTGCTGAGAATTCAGCACAGCTAATCTTTCAAAGATTAGAATTTAATATAAAATTGATCAAATAGATCGTAATTAAAACACGTGTATAAATGTTTATATATGTGAAGTAAATAACTGGGTCTGGTCTATACTATATTCACATTTCACCCACAGTACAAGTGTATGTGTTGTATTATTAATGAATTTATCTTATATGTAAAAAAAAAACTACATAAAGAATAGTTTTAAGTTTGTAATGACTTTGGTTTACGTTGGGAACAGTTTTTGTTTTATTTGTAATGTTCCGATATACTCATCCAGAAATGTGTTGTTGTTTTTTTGATATTTTTAAATAAATGTTTGTTTGTTTTTTCTAAGAGAGAAAAAAAAGAAATATAATGTCAAATTTTATATTTCCATTATAATGGATTTTGTTTTTGGTAATTATAAAGAAAAGTTTTGGTAAATTGGATTTTTAAAAAAAAAAAAAAAAACAAAAGATGGAAAGGAATGTTTGTGGTAAAAGAAATTTTGTTCTTTTGATCTGTTTTAAAGATAAAAATTAAGAGTTGGTTTTATCTAATGTAATAAAGCATAATGGGTGCTCTAATTAATTAAGATGGAAAGTGTATAATTTCTATGATTAAAAAAAGTATACTTTGTAACAAATATAATTAATGAAAGTATAAAGTATATTTTAAATTATTATAGACTGATGCAATAGCTCGTAGGGGGAGTAGTTTAATTGGCTACAAGGGGATCATATATGCTATTTATTAGATGGAGAGTAACAGTTGCTCCTGAGCAGTCCAAGCAGGCAGTCCGTAGATTTTGAAGAAAATAAAAGTTGCTTCTGAGTAGTCCAAGGAAGCACTAAGATCCAATATTATATCACCATGAAAAAAGCCTAGTAATTAAAATGAATTTGAAACTCAACCATATCCGATATTATATTATCGTAAAGAAATTTAAAGAAAGCTGAATTAAAAAGAAAAAAGGCATGAAAGTGGCAATAAAAATCAGTTGTGTTAAAACCTATCTACCAATAAGAAATACTACTATAAATCTTCGAACAAATACCTAATAGAGATGGCTGTCATAATTGTTCCAGTCTACAACAAACCTATGGAGTAGGTCACCAGCAGCAGTACACTACCAGTTCATCCCTGAAGCCCTATGATGTCTTAAAAGAAGCCACACAAAACCTGATAACAAAGACTCTTTGATACGTGTAATGGAGAAGGAAGCCTTTGTCTGCCCTATGGAGTAGTTCATGTGGTCCACTTGAAGTCCAACTTTATAACAGTTGTAATTACAGATGAGTTTAGATCTCTTGATCTTTATTCATTTATTTATTCATTTATTTATTTTGGTAGTTTCAGATTTTATGAGCTATGACATTTTACACTTAGCATGTTTTTTGCCAGTAAGATTTCATCGAAGATTACATAAATGATGTCATGGCAACAAAGAAAGACACTGGCAAGACTAATCCTTGGGAATACTGAGTTTTTGATCAAGGTGTCTCGCGAGATTTAAAAAGTCGAGAGACCTATGGGAAATTTTGTCATTTCTCTGTCTTTTGCGGTTTTGATATCAATGTGAGCCCAGTGATTTTTTAGATCATATTTTCATATATTTCATATCTAATATGGACATATTACTAAATAGAGTGAATTTTTAACTGTCGATTGGATGATATTATAGTAATTTCCACTGTCATTATTTGTAAGTAATTTTCATTTTGTTTCTTAATAATTAAATATAGTAGCTTTTAAGACATATATCGCCATTACAGGTTATTTTTTAATTTGTAAATTTCATAATTTTATATACTACCTTTTCGGTTATTTTTTATTTTGCTTCTTTTGGGTCATCTTTTTTCCATTTTTTCTTATAAATTATCCTTATTTTCATTAAAAAAAGACTACACTTTTAATTTTATAATTTTATGTAATACGATTTAATTAGGATGTTTTATATCTGCCATTTTCACGGTATGGCAGAGATTTGCACTATATCGGGAAAAGTGTTTTTTATTGTCTCTAATTTTAAAATTACAAATATTTTTTATAATTTTTTTTGCAATTATTTTGTATTCAATTTGAATTTATAATATTTTTAGTAAATTACTATTAATTTATGTATTTTTTTGGTGCATGTAATTATTTTGCTTTTTCTGAGTAACTACAAACATGGCACCGAGATGGCTTTTTTTTTACGTCCACCATTTCCGCTGCATAATAGATTCACACTATATCGGAAAAACTTGCTTTTTTTTGTCTTTAATTTTAAAATTATAAAAAAATTTTATAATTTTTTTGTCAATTATTTTGTAGTCAATTTGAATTTATAATAATTTTAGTAAATTACTATTAATTTATGTATTTTTTTGGCACGTGTAATTAATTTTTTTTTGCTGAGGAATGACAAGATAAGCAAAAGCATATATATTTGACAGTACCTATTTAACATTTTTTGTTCTTTTAGAAAATTCTTTTTTTTTTTTGTGCTAATTTTTGCTTTAAATCAATTTTTAAGTGAATGTCTTATATATATATTTTTGACAGTACCTATTTAACATTTTTTGGTCTTTTAGAGAATTTTTTTTTGTGTGTGCTAATTTTTGCAGTTTTGCTTTAAATCAATTTTTAAGTGAATGTCTTATATATATATATATTTGACAGTACCTATTTAACATTTTTTGGTCTTTTAGACAAATTTTTTTTTTTGGGCTAATTTTTGCAGTTTTGCTTTAAATCAATTTTTAAGTGAATGTCTTATATATATATATTGTAACGATATATAAATATGTCGTTACATTAATTTAAAATAAAAACTTAAAAGTTCGTAAATAAAAGTAAAAAACTAAATGCTAAAATTAAAATGTTTGTTAAACGTATATACATTCGCACAGATGCCAAACTTTAAAAATATTTTTTTTAAAAAAACAAATAAATAAGTATTTGAACGTACTTTTTTTATAAAAAAAAAGTACAAGATTTAAAAATAAAAACCGGTATTAATTAATTCTTGTAATCTGTAAATGGAAATGATTGTTTATAAATTGTTTGAAAAGCAAGCTAGCCTTGGGCTCTTGTATAGTTGAAATGATCTGATGAAAGATAGATAAGAAAATAAAGAGAAATTAGCTTGACCAATGGAAGCACTAAGCCTTGGCTCGGACCCTAACGAAAGTGATGGATTAGTGATGTTTTGTTGATTGAATCCGTGTGGATAATATAAAAAGGGAAATACAGTTTTTTCTGACGGTTCCAGCATTGTGTGTTTGAGAGTTGTGGTAGGACGCACATACCACACTCTCTATTTAAAAAAGAAAAAGGAAAAGACTGTGATACCTTGAACCAGCTATTGCCATCTCCAGAACATTATCTTCCAATGGAGGCATCGCGGGAATTAAAAGCAGAAACCTGGACTCTTCTACCGTAAGCTATATTGACATGAACTCTAAATTTAAAAATAATTAAGAACTTTCATTCAAGCTTATGAACTTCCATCTGACTTTTTTAAGTTTAAAATCAAATTAATAATGTTTAATTTTATATGTTTTCTGATTGATAAAAATCATTTCCATTTATTTTTTCTTATTGTATAAATTATTTATTGTTTAAATTTTAAATGATGAAATTTAGGTTGGGTATAGATAGATGTTGCATAGATTCGTTAGCGGTTGATTATGTTGAAGTTTTCACAGTTGATTAGAATATATAGGTCAACGATGTTAATGTGGGCATCTTACGATGAATGCCATGGGGCCTTGTGTATTCCCTTTTGCAATTGACGTTATCGATGATTTTGTATTTTGATCGATTGTGTTTAATTTGGATGTTTTTGACCATGGAATCTGTGCGGCCGATCTATACTCAACATTTTAAAAACAAATTTATAAAAATAATCTGTGCGAACATATTTAAATGTTAAATTTAATTCAGGCGTGAATGGCTATATAGTTTTGTAAAGTTATATTAAAGGAGGGTAATCTTAGGTTATTTATTCGTAGTTGAATTGGTTCAATGGATTGGATATATTTGTGTAATTGTAGATGTAGTATGAGATCCACTATGGGCAGGTTTATATATATATATGCCACACACCTGTTTGCCTATGGATGGGTTTGTAAGACGGCAAAGAACCGCAGTCCATTCCTATAGAGTTTTATGTTTATTGTTCTACTTGCCAACAGATGTAACATTCCTGTTGGTGGAGAGACAATGTCTTCTCTAATTCTACTTACTGATCAGATGTACATTCCTGACAGTATAGTATTTTGTGTTGTTGTATTTTCATGCTACATTAAATACATAAATGTATCAGATGGATTGGCGCCGGTTTGATTGTGAAATTTGTTGCCTAAGGTTAAATTAGGGAAGAATATTTTCTTTGCAAATGCAGATCTATGTAGTCTATTCATACTTGACTATCTAAATAAAATATTAAACTCATTGAAACTTAGTTAAATGTAAAACTAAAGATTAATAGAAAAATCTAAAATGTTGAATTTATTCCTCAAAATTTAAATGTTATTTTATATGTGCGTAAATAAATATTTTTATGTGTTAATTTCTGGCAGTGACTTTTATTCTTTTATATTTAAGATATAAAATTTATATTTTATTATCTCTGCTACTCCACTGAGCTAGTGACTTGGGCTAACGATCTGAATATTTAAATAAAGTGGAATCTTAACAGTGCGTATCTGCCTACTCTATAAATTTTTCTAGGTTTAAATGCCTAGATGGCGCCTTGTAGAGCAGATATCGTAGTTTGCAGTTAGATTCGATCTTCACTTCTTTTTCGATCGTTATAATATATTTGACAGTACCTATTTAACATTTTTTGGTCTTTTAGACAAATTATTTTTTTTTGTGCTAATTTTTGCAGTTTTGCTTTAAATCAATTTTTAAGTGAATGTCTTATATATATATTTTAACAGTACCTATTTAACATTTATTGGTCTTTTAGACAAATTATTTTTTTGTGTGTGCTAATGTTTGCAGTTTTGCTTTAAATCATTTTTTAAAGTTAATGTCATATATATTTCTTGGTCTTAGATGTCCTCTTTAGTATTATTCTTGCTATTAGATGTCCTCTTGTGTATTATTCTTGCTCTTAGATGTCCTCTTTAGTATTATTATTGCTATTTTCACCAGTTGACCTCTTTAGTATTATTCTTGCTATTAGATGTCCTCTTTCATATTATTCTTGCTATTAGATGTTCTCTTTCGTATTGTTCTTGCTATTAGATGTCCTCTTTCATATTATTCTTGCTACTAGATGTCCTCTTTCATATTATTCTTGCTACTAGATGTCCTCTTTCATATTATTCTTGCTACTAGATGTCCTCTTTCATATTATTCTTGCTACATGTCCTCTTTCATATTATTCTTGCTATTAGATGTCCTCTTTCATATTATTCTAGCTATTAGATGTCCTCTTTCATACTATTCTTGCTATTAGATGTTCTCTTTCATATTATTCTTGCTATTAGATGTCCTCTTTTGTATTGTTCTTGCTATTAGATGTCCTCTTTCATATTATTCTTGCTACTAGATGTCCTCTTTCATATTATTCTTGCTACTAGATGTCCTCTTTCATATTATTCTTGCTACTAGATGTCCTCTTTCATATTGTTCTTGCTATTAGATGTCCTCTTTTGTATTATTCTTGCTACTAGATGTCCTCTTTTGTATTATTCTTGCTGTTGGATGTCCTCTTTAGTATTATTCTTGCTATTAGATGTCCTCTTTCATATTATTCTTGCTCTTAGATGTCCTCTTTTTTATTATTATTGCTATTTTTACAGGTTGACCTCTTTAGTATTATTCTTGCTATTAGATGTCCTATTTCATATTATTCTTGTTATTAGATGTCCTCTTTCATATTATTCTTGCTATTAGATGTCCTATTTAGTATTATTATTGCTATTTTTACCCATTAGCCTCTTTAGTATTATTCTTGCTATTAGATGTACTTTTTAGTATTATTATTGCTGTCTACCAATGTTATTACATTTTATTATATTAATATTTTTTTTTTCAGAAACAACAAACATGGCATCCGATTTCTACCAAATGGCTTGCTTCTTTACTTTTTATTGGTATGACGTATTGCCACGAAGACTTACTACTCTAATCTTTTGATCTTTAACGTAACATCTCCACGTGATTTCTGAACACATTTTATCAATTAACATTGTCAGGAAATCACTAGGAGATGTTATCTTAAAGATCGGAAGAGTAGAGTAGTACATCTTTGTGGTAATATGTCATAGCAAGAAAAGTACTAAAGTACCTTTATTTTTATTCCATAACTCAGTAATGTGTTTTTTTTATATACTCATAACTATAATCTTTTATGTAATCTTCATATCACTTATATTATATAATAGTTGCATGCATGTCTCATTTAGATTCACTACATGGAGAATCTCTACCTCATAATCCTTTACTATGGCAATACCTTACATAGAGTATCCTTCAGCCGTATTATTTCTTATTAGGCATCATTTTATATGTTTAAAATAAATAAACGTAGATGCATATCATGTATAAATATTTAAGCACCAAAACATAAATAAGCATAAAATATTAATAATTTATTAATCCTAGGGGTAATCAGTAGACATGCATGTGAACTATTGGATTATTTTTTTGTAAATGAATTTAATACTTATATGAATTATGTTTCTTCATAGAAAAATTTATTACATACATTTGTTTTTTAAACTATTATTTTTCAAGTGGGGATAGGGAGTATAGACCACACCCATTATGCAATTATTTTTAAATGACATTTTCTTTGTATAAATCTTTTTTGTAAATAGATATTTAACCTAAGTACTATTTTTTTTTCAATTACATGAATTTTTTGACCTGATAAAAATATTTAAAAGTAATAATAAAGAGTTGTTTTTTTTTTTATTAAAAAAATGGTTTGCCACTCTTATTTGCTTACTTCAAATTACTTATTCAATCATTAGCATGTAACTGGAGTTATTTTAAGTAAAGGGATCGAACCAGTCATTAACCTAAGATAGGAAAAATAAATTATGAGCTAGATAGGGATAACTTACTGGGGGGTTATATTGTCTCACATTTTATGTCCAAACATATTTAAAAAAAATTTTTTATGATATATAACCGTGATCATTTTATTTGCACACTCTCTTGGGAAGGAAAAGGGAAGATCAACAATACATTTCTTTGCTGGGGATGGTGCAAAAGGCTAAATAAAAATATTTTGGTATTTTTAAAGGTGTGTAAATTAAAAGAGTGACTACCGTTTAGTTAATCGGACTGGTGTGGGATGATGTAACAGGGAAGGTTCTGATTGACATCATTTTTTTAGGTTGTATCTCCTTCCTCTAATAATTTTTTTGGGATATTTGCTTTTTATATTTAACCATCAATATCGCAGGAGAATTATTATCAATATTTCACTTCATTACATACGTCACTTTCATGCTCAGTGCATATGTGAGTCGAAAGATTTATAGGACTGTAAAGGATGGAATGGATTGGCCGGTACGATATGTAGGTATATAATGAAGCAAATATACAGATAAACAGGTGTTACTTAATAAAAATTAAAAATAGTTGTCCAGTTTAAGCTCTGCAAAAAAATAATAATTAGTATGCTGTGCAGTATAAATAATGTTTTAAAATCGAGACTTAATCATATCAATAATATTTTTTTCAAAAATAGAATATAAATTATTTTTTTTAAATAAAATAATTAATGTTATCAAATAACATCACATACAATGGTCAAGTAATAATAGATTTGATTTAAAACAGTCTACAATCCATGATGATAATGAAAGCAATTTCAACGAAAATAAATCTGGAAACAACAATGAAATAATTATGTCAAATTAAAATTAAAAGTATTAAAATCTTTATTAAGATGATTTAAAAAATAATTAAAATGGTGTTGAAAAGGTATTGGTTAAATTTTACCTTGATTAATGAGACTATATTAAATGATGGTTAATTTGTTTTAACAAAAACTTCAAAATCTTTGTCATCACAGTATATAAAATATAGGCTTCTGTTGAGTTAAATAATAGTAGACCAGCAGTCAGACTGGATTGTCACTAAGGTATAGATTTTTTTGTTTTTAATTTATTTAAAAACAAACACTTGCACTCATCGTATATAAATCATAATTGTATGGTTAGATTCTCAGGAGGTCACATTTGTAATCATGCAGCAAAATGTCGATTTAAATTAGGAGTAATTCAGAAAGTTTTAACTTTTGAGTATACACAGTTATAACGTTTCATAATTCAAATATATCAAAATACACACAAAAAAATTATGGACAAATATATTTTAAAACCTCATTCCTTAATGTTTCATTATTTTACTAAACAGAAAAAGTTTGAACTCAGACTTTCACATGGCCCTCAACTATCCATGCTATCTCATACTGCTGACACACTTGATAACACATATGTCAAAAAGATAAATTGAGCATTCCAACATCAGATTTTCAATGAAATGGATGTCTGAAGAGTTGTGGGGTGAGTGAATTGAAGCCTGTCCATTAATTAAAGTATGAAGATTGGCTATCTTAATATAAGCTGAGCATTAATTGTATATATGTGTAGAGATGATAATCTGGACCAACTGATAAGTGCTAGTTTAGCACAAAATACGAATATTGGTGATTATTTATCTTTTAAACATGTGTGTGATCAAGTGTGTTAAAAGTATAAGATAGCATGGATAACTGAGGGTCATGTAAAAGTCTGAATTCAAATCCTCTATATGTTACATTTGGAGTGCAGACCTGTACTCTAGAAAAAATTCATATATTAAAATATAGTGTTGTAAGATCTGTCCAACTCTCATGTATCTATGTAAATGGATTTTGTTCTGTACATGAGGGATCAGAGTGACTTATGGTTAAATTGTGTAGGATAAAAAGATTGGCACCTATATAGGCTTTGAGCATTCTATCATCAGATTTTCAATGAAATGGATGGCTGAAGAGTTGTAAGGTTGAGTGGTTTGAGACCTGTCCATTAAAGTATGAAGATTGGCTATCTTAATATAAGCTGAGCATTGATTGTATATATGTGTGGAGATGATAATCTGGACCAACTGATGAGTACTTTTTTAGCATGAAATACATATATTGGTAATTATTTATCTTTTTAACATGTGTGTGATCAAGTGTGTCAGCATATGAAATAGCATGGATAGTTAAAAGTCATGTGAAAGTCGTGAGTTCAAACCCCTATATATTACATATTAGACTGCAGGTATGAAAAAGCCTGTACTGTAGGAAAAAATCATATATTTTACTAAATAGAGTGAATAAAAGTTAATTTTTGTTTAATATATTAAAATCCCAATGCCTATTTTTGATTAACTAAGATATCAGCATTCTATGTAATGAATGATTGCTTTTTTCTGCATTCTTGATATAGTTTATTTAATATTTTTGCGTAAATTCAGATAAAATTTAAAACTTTATGACTATCTGAACTTTGATAAAAATTCACACATCAAATTGAACCCATAGTTATCTTTATTTTGTTTTAATATTAAAAATACATAAGTATAAAAAAGGCTTTATTATAGTAACCGATCTTTCCATGATCTAATCAAAATTGGATAAATCATGATATTTTTAGATTGTACAGGCTCATAACTGTTCCATACTAAACCCATTTGGACATCCAGTAGTTATGTAATTATTTTCAGCTAGTAAAATAAAAAATACATTTGCAATATGATAGTGAAGTAGCTAGCTAAAAATATTAGAAGTCATCTTGAAAAGGCCTCCCCAGTTTTAAAATACTGAATTTTTGTTTTCATTCATTTACATTATAGCATTAAATAAAATATTATGTAAAACAAATAAACTCTTCACCAATATTATTTTCTCTGCGCTGTTTAGTGCAGTTACAGGGTGACAGATTCTGAAAATACACGATCCACAGATTATACCCAGTTCATCATTTCTAGTGTTTGAACTTTCTTGAGATACTTTTTAACAATAAACCATTCATTATTATTTATTTAAATTATTGAATAAATTGCAACTGTTTTAAAAATTCTTCCTGACCATTTAAAATGACTTCCCACAATCAGTAACATTGCAGGATCTTTGAACTGGATTTAGATAATTTTTTTTAATTCTCTGTTTAATATTTTATTTTTAATTCATTAAAAGATATTTCAGCATACCAGAAGTGTGAAATTCAATCAGAAAAGGATATATTTTATTAAATTCACTTTTCATACAATAATATTTAGTAATTAATAATTCTAAAAAATGCTTAATTAAAATTTGTCATTAAAGTCTTCTGCCAATAATGAAATTATGTGAATGTAATCAGATAAATTCCATTTGTAATGTATGATTTTAAAATATTAAAAATTTGAAAATATTTCATCAAAAAATATAGTTTGTGAAAATAAATATTTGAGTTTTAAAGGCTCTCAACTAGTATGGGTTACAAACATTACCTTTTTTTGCAACTTGTTAGCTACATCACTGCAATGTAATGCTGCCTTCACTAGTATTTGAAGATATATTATATTTCAATAGGAGAAGTGAGTCTATAGTTACCTTTGTCTATAAAATAGAAAAATTGAGTCAGAATATAATGATTATTTTAGGTTTAATAAATTGTTTAATAAATTATGTCAATTAGTATTGAATAATATGAAAAAATATTTTTTTAAATAATGCTTTTATGTAAACAGCTGATAAAAAGTAGAAAAATAAAGTAAACTTACTAAAAACAGGTTGAGTCATTTCATAAAAGCATTTGAGACCTTTTTGATTTTTATCATCTCAAATGCTTTTATGAAATGACCCAACATGTTTTTAATCAGATTACTTTGTTATTTTTCTACTTCTTAGTCCTATATAAAAGCATTGTTTAAAAAAATCTTCTTTATATATATTAGTTTCTTGCTGTTTAGTTAAATTTACATATTTTTAAAACGATTAAAATGATAAAAAAATGAGTTATAAATTTAAATATCATGTGATTGTCTACTATATAAAATATTTATGTATTGGCTTTTTAATTAATTATGAATTGAATCAATATTGACAAAATTTTATTCTACAAATGTAATATATATATATATTAATTACTTAAGTATGGGTTAAATTAATATTAACAAAATTTTATTATACAAATGTAATATTTACATTGGCTCAGTTGTTAAGGAGTTTATTGAGGGGAGGAGAGCATAAGGAAGTGAATTTGAGTTCTAAATTGGAATGGATTCTTGTTTCATTGTTAAAAATTCAAAAATGTGGACATACAGACAAAAATACAGGCAGGGCAAGTTATTACAAAAGCATTTAAAATTAAGGCCTTTATTACTTTGGTTTACTTTATTTTTTTAAAAAGGCTTCAGCTTAAACGTTGATTTTTCTTTTTTAAAAACTTGCTGTTAGTAACATTAGGTTAGGAATTTCTGTATTTAAATTTTTATCTTGCACGAGTAAAGAGCATTGTATGCATAATTTGAAAGTTGTTTCTATATGTTAGAAAAAATATTTATAAAGTATCTATTTTAAAACATGAGCATTCATAAATAAAACTAAAAAAAAATGTTTTTAAATGTCTTTACTTATCAGTTATTGATTAAGTGGTACCATTCTAATAAGATTAACACTTATGATGAAAATTATGAATTGATCACATGATTTATTAATCTTTCTTTACCAGAATATTAAAGGATAACAATTCAATATCAAAGTTTCCAAAAAACTATGCTATTAATATTTGTAAAAAGTTAATCTATAAAAAAACAAGGCAAGATGATCTAACAGACAATAACTATTAGTAACAATCCCAACTCACAAGACTGCAGCAATATTGAGAATATTTCAAAAGGGATAAGTAAAACAAATCCTTTTATCTATTAAATAAAGACCAGCTAAAATAATGATACTAAACTCAAAATAGGCATTAACAGCTTATCTTTGATAAACGTAATGTAAGATGGAAATATTAACAACTTTAATTAAGTTGGAAATTTTTATTTCAGCTTTCTTGGCATTGCTGTTGTGGACAAAAGGTCAAGGTTAAGAGGGGGGATAGCTTGCTTGCTTGTCTATAAAAACTGATATTTTAAACAAAATTTCCATGATATATAATGTAAATATTGTTAAGAACCATATGCTATATATATACTAGTACAATTAATCTTCAGCTTCTTAGTTTAGTCTAAAAGAACATGTACCTGTCACTTAATGGCGTATTTTAAAAAAAATCTTCCAAGAATAATGTAAATGTTGTTAATAACCTTGTGCTAATTATATACATATATACTGACTAGTACAATTAATCTTAAGCTTTTAAACTTAAATTCCTTACCTTTAAAAAATGTATTTTTTTTCTATAAAAAAGAAGATATATGTATATAAAAACCTTTCTTATGTTCAAGGTTTTTTTGAAAAAGGATTTTTATCAAAATTTAACTTCCTCTTTCATTTTTAACATTGTAAAAAAAATAGTAACAGATAGTTATTATTCTTTAAATCTAAACTGTCTCACTAAGTGAAGAGATTGAATACTTTCAAACTAATTCAGACAATAAAATACAATTACAGTTTAACGTCCATGTATTTACCTATGTAGAATATAATACAAAAAAGAAAAAAAGTTTTGTAAAAATTATAATTAAAAAAATTGACAATAGCTAGTATATTTTTGTTTACTTATATATAAGCTAGTAATATATCATTTTATTCTTATTTATTAAAGATAATACATCAAAAAATAGGGAGAATATTGAAGGTCATCAAAAAAAGTAAAGAATTGCCTATTATTTTTTATGACATTTTAACAACTGCTTAAAAAATTATGTTGGAGCTCATTCAATAAATTAAATGCCATGTAGAAAAAATATTTATCAGATGCTTCTTATCTTTACTTACCAGGATCATGGCTATTGAAGTTTCCTCTTCTTTCATATGGGGTATATTTTACTTATCTGTATAGACTTTCTTAATAATTTTTATCGCTCTAGCTTAACCTTAACATGTATCTTATATATCAGTAAATTGATTACTTTCTGTTTTAAATATGTTAAGTACATTAAAGTCTTGAAATATATTCATTCACTTAATCAAAATACAATCAAATGATGCCATATCTTTATTTGGATGCTTTCACTATACATTTCTGTCTTGATTTAAAAAAAAAAAAAATTCATGAATATATAGATCCCCCCCCCCCAGGTAATTATTCAAATCTACATCCTCTCTCAAAATATGAGTCATAGATCACATGACCCTATCTCTTAAGCTTGTAAGTTATAAACAATGAGGATTGTCAATTCCTCTACAAGCTTTGTGATAAATGCTTAGCCAAAGCCAGCACTTAAAATATCTCTGTCAGGAACCCTACCCCAAACCCCAGACCATGGTTTTGTGCTTTGGCATTCCTACCCTGACACCTCTCTGAGGAATGCCAAAGCATGAAATCATGGTTAGGGGTTTGGGGAAGGGTTCCTGACAGAGATTTCTAAGTGCTGGCTCTGGCTAAGCATTTATCACAAAGCTTGTAGAGAAATTGGCAATCCTCATTGTTTACATCCTCTCTCATTTCTCTCTATATATTTAAATTTACTCACAATATTTTTATTTTTCACTTATTTCCAATTCCAGTATTAAAATATCTTAAAGTTTTAAAATGTTATGTGTATCCTCAAAGTCAATTATTTAAAAATCTTTTCTTTGGATTTAAACTCTGAAAATGCCCTATTTAATATCAGTTAGTTCTTTCAATTCATGTAATGATTTTTTAGTCATCAAGTGGCAATCTAAATGTGCCTCAGAGATGTTTTAACATCCTGTTGTACACAGTTATTAATATTAATGTTTTTAGTGTTATTAGTAATGTAATCATTACTGTTGACAAATATTCTTCAAAATATTACACCTCCTAGTAGATATTTTTATAAAACAAACACCTTTTCATCATCTACAGTTACAAAGCAAATTATCTTCTTTTAATATTTAAATATGATCTGCTATGCTAAATAAACTTAAATCTAGTTTTTTTTTTATCCAGCTCATCTCCATTTTACTTGCTCAATTGTTTCAGTGATGCCATTGGTATCCATTTGTTCTCTCATCCAAGTTGTTTGCTTTGGTAATAGTATGAATACTGAACTCCACCACCTGATGGCATTGTCCCCCACAAAATGCACATCAATAAACCATTCCAGCAGCCCTAACTTACGACTGACACTACAATAGGTGTTTTTTGAGCCATAACAGGCCACCCAGAGGGTGATGCACTCCACGATTACACAATGAAATACCACATCCATTGCATTGCCAAAATCTAGTTTATTTTTTTGTTTAGTTTGAAAGTTTATTGTAGATTTTG
Organism: Epiperipatus broadwayi; assembly: GCA_028023455.1. Lineage (NCBI taxonomy): Eukaryota > Metazoa > Onychophora > Udeonychophora > Euonychophora > Peripatidae > Epiperipatus > Epiperipatus broadwayi. Next base: position 1,057,488 of record JAQFVV010000305.1, read on the forward strand.
ATCAAGATTATATTCTAATAAAAATCTTGTATAGAACTGATGAAATGACTGATGGATCTTTTTTTTGTAGTATCTTATTAATTTTTTTTAATACAAATACATTCTTCCAATTATCTGGTTACATATACTTTCTTGATTAAAGTAAACATTGTGAAAGAAATCGTTCTAATTTTTTTAGAGATTGTCTCAAAAATATATATACATACATCAGGGCTTATCTGTAATACTGAGTTCGTTATAAAAAATAATTACTATATTTACTGAGTATTTTTGTATTATCTGAAAAATGCCTTATTTGTTTATGTTTAAAATAGGCTATAGCATACCATATATATATATTCCTTTTTCAATTCAATGATTTTAAAGAGAAAGAAATTATTTTTATTTTCTATTTAATGAAAAATAAGTGATATTTTATTATTATTATTTTATTAATTGCGGTACACTATAATTGCGAAAATAAAATTGACTTTTAATTTGTTAAAATATTTGGTTAATATTTCTAATTATTTAATCTATTTTTGACATTGACTTCAAAGAAATTAAAAACTAGAGAATATTCACTTCAGTAATTAAACTCATTTGCTCAATTACTAATAAAAGTTCAAGCAAAAAATTTTGATCAATTTTTATAAACATTAAAAAAAAAGATTATTTTGTATATGAAACAAAAAACTTTAAATTATTTTGTTTTTATAGATTTAATTTATTTATTGATTAATAGTTTTAAAATCAAATAGCCAAAAAAAAGTTGTCAATATATTCAGATCTACTTACATGATATCCAGAATTCTGACAACAAAGTAATTTTTTTTTATTAAATTCTAAAAGATAGAAAGACATATTTAACTTTAAAAAAACCAAAAGTAAAAAATAAGATTAAAAAAATATGTTGCATTATACTGAAAAAGAATCTAGCGAAAGATTGGATTTTTTTTCAAGTAGCCAATCCATAATCAACTCAGTTAATTATTGAGTCTGGTGTGGTCCATGATGACCTTAAAGAGGTTCACTGCCTCTGCAGTGGATGATCTCTTCCTGGAAAATTGGAACTAGGAGATGTGTGGTAGAACCTTGTCTTGGAGTTTATCCTTTATCACTGATTCAATTATTTTGCCCATTAAGGGTGCCATTAAGATGGACCTTAAATTCTCAAGCAGGAATGGAAAAATGCACTTCTTGAGAAATGGGATCATCCCAATAAAATAAAGACCTTCAATTTCCAGGGGTCCAGTAAAGAGAAGGTCAATCATGTGTATTATCAGGATTATGAACCAGTTAGGGTGACAAAGGACAAATTCTGCCATCTCAGAAATTTATTCTCAAATTAATCAAAATTATGATAATCTTTTTATTGGAGTCAGGGCTCTCACTTAATTTAAATAAATTCACCACATGGAGGCTATCCTCGGGGAAATGCATAATATCACCTTTTCCGCAAAGCCTCAAAAATTCCCCAAGCTTCCAAACAGTCTTTCCCTTTTGGCCATGAGAAAGGCTGTTCAGGATACCATACTCACATCTGTTAGCAAGATCACCAACTCATTATCAAAGGTTTATACTTCCCTATATGTGAAAACCTCTCTAATGAATATGCTGGTGTTGTCCAGAATAGCTTATTTCATGCCTTTTATTAAATTTGAAAACAAATTTATTAGAAATAATTAACTCGCTGTGCATTGGATGTTGTGGAAAGGTAAGACCATTGCCGTTAGTCTCTGAAACATCCAGAAAAAAGAATGGGCTGTCACTTCAATCTCTGCATTCCCTTCACTTTCAGCACTCCTACAACTTAATATGAAAGTTAGGCTCATTTTTCCTGTGAGCAACACCATTCACACTGATCAAATCTACAGACACTCCACCACCTTTGGATAAAAGCTGGTTATCTGTAATTGTTGCAGACATCTCCAAAATAATTACTCACCCAATTCTAGCTAACTCCAATAAAATCAAGAACTGGGATGCCTACCAGCTCATTAACAATCTTACCTCATCCAATTCTACAAGCCTCAACATTACCAATCATAGTTTAATAAAAAAAATTCAGGCATTGAAAGCTAGAGTCAAAGTTCTTTCACTTTATTATCAAGCTCAACCTAGACACCCTCCCCACATGAAACTTTCTTGTGGGCTGCAGAGGTTTCTCCTCTTTGGACCCAGCCTGCCCCCTGTGCCACAGAGAGGATGACACAATTACTCACATTTTTAACCAATGAATAATACTACAAGGATGCAGAAGCCTAATCCACTCAGTATACCATTTAAAAAAAAACCTTAATCTCAACACTCATGGTTGGCATCGCAAATGGTGAATTTGCAGTTGTGAGGAGTGCCACCTTTTTGGCATATAATTACTGGCTTATCTAGTGTGAAATGCTGTATAATCCATCAGACACTGACCTCTGTGAACTTTTATATACAAACTAAGAATAACAAGGGATAGAGATGAGCGAATTGCACCACAGATTACCTTCACGACAACATGGGATCTGATTAACATGACTTTTAATGTGTAAATAGAAATCTTGTTAGCCTGAGCAATTGTGTATTTTTTCATTGTTTTGTAAACTAAATTTAAAACAAGTGTAATAAAGTTATTGATTTAAAAAAACTCAGTTAATCATTCAATATTTATCAGTAAAGAATATCTAACTATTTTTATTTAGAGAGTAAAATTAGAATAGAATAATATTTAAACTCTAATTGTCCAGGAATTGGAAAGCTTGATAAGTACTGACTTCTCTATGAGAGGTTGTTGGCCTATTTAGAGATTGTTTTTTTACCCACATAGATAGATGTGTTTGTTTGATAATAGCAAATATTTTCAAACATCAAATGACCATGATTTTGAACAAACTCCAAACCATGAAAAGAAGTAATAAGAGGTGCATGTTAAGAGTAACAAGAAAAGATCGAAAATAAAATACATGGGTGAGAGAACAAACAGGTTTTACTGACATCATTAAAAGGATTAAGAGACTGGAGTTGGGCTGGACGTATTTCTAAAAGAGACGATAATAAATGAATAGTTGAAATCTTAAAACAGATTCCAAGAGATTGTAAAAGACATAGAAAGAGACCACATATGAGATAGATGAATGAAATAAGAAAGTAAACTGAGTGATGTGGAGAAGAGAGACTAGAAATTAGAGAACATGGATATAACTTGGAGAGACTTTCATCATGCAGTGAATCAATAATGGTTGAAAATAATAATGATGATGAATGAATTTATGTACTAAAAACTTCTGGATTAAAACTTAACCAGGCACCTCTGAACTCAAACGTCATATGACATCTTAAACAATTAACCTTACAATTTTTTATAGTAATCTCTTGCCCAATATTTTAATCAACCTCTTTAGAGATAAATTATATACATAGTCTATATTCATATGAGGCTTAGAATATTTCTTATAGCCACAGCATGCTGAGAAAATATTAATATTAAAGAAATTTTTATACTTAAAAAAAAAGGTGTTACAATTTGATTAACAATTTTACTAGAATTCTGAATATATTGTAGAATTCATAATTTAGTCTTGCATTTCCTCAAGTATTTGCAGTGAGAATATAATATCAGAATTATACAGATGGATTGACTTCAATAGGGAAAAAATATTCAGAAATTATCGACTAATTATTATTTAATATTTTAAGAGCAGAAAAGGGAAAGATAAGAAACTTTTCATGGATAAATACTGTAGTTTACATTTGTAAAATCATTATTCATTAGCAGCTATTTTAAAGGACATTAATCATTCTAATTCTAGGAAGACAGGGGCATTGCAAAATCAAGTCAAAGGTAGGTTTTGGAATAGCTAAAAAATCTTTAAAAAACTATCTTTAAATTTTAACAAATACATCTATAAATTTTTATTTCATGCATGACAACTTCTTACACAGAAAAACTTTCAAAGCCTTCTACTATTTTTTAATAATAGTTCTCTAGATTTCATCTTAAATGTTTTTTTTTTTTCCATGTGTCATAGCATCGGCCGGGACGCGAACCCACAACCGTCTGCAACCAACTACTTGCTTGCATGGCGGCTGCAATACCTCTCGGCTAACAACGCAAGACTAAATCTTAAATGTTTGTTAAGAGCATTTTTGAGTTAATCTTTATACCAAAAGTAAGTTCTTTTCCTACCACAAAAAACATGTTCAAGTCCATTATAAAATTTTCTCTTTTAGAAATTCTGTTTTTATTTCATTTGTTTTTAATACCTAATGCAAATTAAATTTGTTTTACACCTGAAGCTTCAATATCGTCACATCCAGAAAGTTGTGAAATGTACTGATCAATTTACAATAGTATTATAATATTTTTAGAATATGTTGGATCACACCCTTATATGAAACTTTATTCACATCACTTTCAACATTTCAGTTTTTTTATTCCTTTATAATCTTCATTTTTCAGATAAATTAAAAATATTAAATTGATGTTGAAATCACAATCAGTCCCCTGACACTCAAGAATAAAATGGGGTGCCGAAAATATGTCTTTCTTCTGACACATAAAAAATGCAATAATTTCTAAAAATTAATCCACACACACAGAATTTTAAGATTTATATAAAATACATACTTCATTAAAAGTTAAATACTTCATTAATTATTGAAAAGTTTATTATCTTTATCCCCAACGACATTCTAGATATTTACTATCAATTATGCCTTTAAACATGTATATTCTATGACAAAATAGTAAAATAGTCTTTAAAATTGGTAAATTTATAACCCAAAATAGTAAAATTTATTTTTTGGTATGATTGTATTTATATTTAATTTATTTATAATTTTGTATTATGACAAAAAATAATAAGACATCTTTAGTTAACGTTGTAATGGGAACAATTCTTTTTACAAATTAATTCGTAATATTCTTTTTATTAATAATAATCTCCTAAATCGTGAGATCATCTATATAAATAGTTTCAATCAAGTATATTTAATATAAATATAAAGTTATAATATAATCATATTGTAATTCAATTGTTACTAATTTTCGTTTTTTCTGAACCAACGTAATATCTGGTAAAATGAAAAGACACATAAAAAGGCTAGTTTTTTAAAATAACATTTCGCGTTATTACTGCCTACCATGCTTTCAATGTACTTTTGCTATATCATATTTATGAATACAGTGGTGTGATTAAATGGTTCTTTATATCAGTGTTTAATTAACTGTTCATATATGGGCTATTTAAATATTCAAATGTAAATTTTAAATAAAAATTGAATACGTGAATAGTTAATTAAACATTGATATAAAGAATCATCTAATCATACTACTATATGCCATGAATAGGATATAATAGAAATATATTGAAAGCATGCTAGGCAGTAATAAAGCTAAATATTATTTTTAAAAAACTGCCTTTTCTGTGTATATTTTCATTTTACCCGATATAACCCGATATAATCATGTTGCTAAAAAAAAAAAAAAAAAATTATTTTCATTAATGAATTAATATTTACATTGTAAAGTTTTTCTAACTATAGTATACAATTTTTCCTTACTAACTTTTATCTTATAATATTATTATAATTAAAAAAGCAAGTCACATATAATGTGATATTACTTTTATAAGCTTGTAATTACAAAAATGCAATACAGAGAGCATGCCAATAGCTCAAACAAGCTCTTAATTAATAAATGCGGTATGAGAAAATATTTAAAATCTCTATCCAGAACACTCTCATCTCCAGACCAACTGGTTTCGAGCTTATGGCTCATGTCAGTCGAGAGCTAGAATATTCGGACACTAGATCTAAGCTGGGTTTAAAGACATTTTCGTGTCCTAAAATTTCAGAGTTTCTACTTAAATATATGTATGAAATGTGCTGGTTTTTTGAGTTCGATATTTTAGGTCTAGTGTCTGAATATTCTAGCTCTCCACTAATGTAAGCCATAAGCTCAAAACCAGTTGGTCTGGAGATGAGAGTGTTCTGGATAGAGATTTTAAATATTTTCTCATACCACACTTATTAATTAAGAGCTTGTTTGAGCTATTGGTATGCTCTCTGTATTGCATTCTTATAATATTATTGTAAATATTTATCGATAAAGTATATTTCAATCTGGCCTCCAATTTAATATGGCCAAGTCATCTGCCTGGTATATATCTTTTGGTAAGACCATTCCAGACCATTTGCAGCAAAGCCTCAGAAATTCTTGGGCGTCCCTATATTTGAATCCATGTCTGCCATGCGGAGATTTATCCAAGGAAAGCTACTTCAAATCAAAAAAAGAATCACAACCTCTCTATCCAAAGTTTACATGTCCATGTTCACCAAGTCCTCCCTCATCAACATACTAATATTCCCTAGAATATCCTATTTCACCCCAGTAGTCAATTTTACCAAAATCTTCATCAGGAAAATACACAAGATGTGCACTGATCTGATTAGAGGGGGGAAAAGTGCAACCATAAGCTTGAGAAATCTACAGAAACACACAAAACTCAATGGACTATCCCTACATTCCATAGATACTTTTATATTCTAACGTTCCTACAATTCTTTCTACGGAATGTGTCTGCAGTATCCTAACTACTCACATTCCAAAGAGGTCACTCCCACAGATAAGCTGCCCCCTATTGGTACTGACTGGCTGACATCCCTCGCATGTCTTATCTCCAAACATACTATGCTTCCTATAAAATCGTCCTCAATGAAAATCAAGTTCTGGGATGCATACTACATTCTTAATCCTGATGTTTCTGCAGGATCAACTATCCTCAGGCTTAACAACCATCTGCTAATCAAGAAATTTAAGCGATGGTTCCTTGAACCCAAATATTTTGATTTCCTGATGAAGATAAATATTAATGCCTTGCCTACTAAACACTTCTGGTGCATCACCGAGGATTCTCAAACATAGAGTCCACTTGCTCACTATGCCTCAGAGAGGATGAAACTTGTCTTCACCTCTTCTGCCACTGTATTTCCCTTCACCCCTACAGAGTCCTTATAGCCTCCATGTTAAATAACAATATGCCTGCCCTGTCAACTCTCATTGACAATATACTATGTGGATCCATCCCAGAGATACGAATAACAACATTTGTACTGTTTTCACTATGGTACACACGGTGCTGGCTCACCTTTAATAATGCACTAGACTGTCTGCTCGAACTCTATATTAACAAAATGGAAAAAATTTGGAAAAGGGACCAGAATTTGGCCTTCTCTTACATCTACGACTCCACATGGAGGTTATTGATCTGGCCCCCAAAGCTGATCCCTTTTACTCCGAATAGAAATCTTCCCTGGAGAGTAATTTGAGGCTGAATGGCCTGCATCCCTTTGTGATAACTTACCTTGCTCTGCATAATTATTGCCCAGATCCTGAGTTGTTATGGAAGTAACCTCCAGTATGAAGGGTCGACTTGGTCATGTGGAGTGTGGACAAAGGATTAGACCTATTGCTGAACTATATTAGACATGCAAGCATGGTCATCTATATCAACAGGATACTATTCCGGACTTGTTCCTTGCTGATATGCTTCACATTAGTCCTTTTAGCTGGTGTCAAACAAGATATCAATATTGAGCTTTCATCCCACTAATTATCATGTAATATATCCTATGTTTAACTATTACCATATATTGTAACTAAATTTCTGAATAAAATTTCTATATTTTATAAAAAAAAAATTTTTTTATCTTAACGAATATATATATATATATTACAAGTTTCCTATAAAGGAATTCAAATTTTGTCCTGCATAGTTTTGTGCAGTAGTGGAATATCAAACTCTAGAACTAAAATCCTCGAATCTATTAGTATTTAGGGCACTCGAACTTTTTATGAACTCCAAAACAAGAAACCCATTCGATGTTTGTTTTTATTTATTCAATTTTTTTTATCTACTTTTTGTAGCAAGATTGATAAACTAAGACAGTTTTGTTTAAATATAATATTTCTATCAAAGTACAAAAGTAATTTTAATTCGTTGCTTATGAAAAATAAAATTTTATAAATATTTTATCTAAAATGAATGTGTCTGTAAATTGCAATAATATTCAAAGAATATCATATTAATAAATGTATTATAACTTCTTAAATAAAATATAGAAGCTATCAGACATCTATGGTCAACCCTGCCAATTGCTAAAACTTTAATCGGATTTCAAAATATATGTGTTTCTTAATCATGGTTAATTTCAAATTTCTTTCACTATTAATAACTATGTAAAACTTGAGACGCTTGACTGCATATAGTGAATTTAAAATTCTTTTAATTGAAATAATTCTTCATCATGGCTTAGCATTTTCAGATATTCTCTCTCTGTAATCATAGCCTTTAACTGCAATAATTTATGCAAATTTATACAAGTTCATTTAGATAGTCCATCTCTTGGAAATAGAAAAGTGTGTATCTTTTGTGTTTATTGCATTTACATCTCTCACTATAAACCATGTCTCTTTAATCTTTCTTTTTACATCATTCCTTTCAGTAGAGATTATAGTAGCATTTGGAGATTCAAATTCATGCTTAGATGCCTTCTAGTGGTCTACAAACACAGATCAGCCTTCATTCTTGCTCAACACCCTTTTGTACAAATATTTGTGTTGAGCAATTCTATTCATTATAGTAGCCTGAGTTTCTCCATAATATACAGCTTTACAGTCTACAAAATGAATTGCAAGCATACACCATCCTAATATTGAATCACATGGATGAAAATGAATTAAACAGAATTGATTACCTGGATTTAATAATACAGAGGCTGACTATTGGCCTTAATTATAGTATGAAAATCAAACCACTACACATTAGAGGGTACATTCACATCAATTCTAAAGCTCCCAAGGCCCACAAATTGGCAGGGTTGTCTGCCTTTTTATTCAGAAATCAACATTTGTGCAAATATGAAGAGGAGAGAAGAAGAAATATCAACCAATATGTTAATGATTTAATAAAGGTTGGTTATGATCACATAACTATCAATAAAAAAATCAGAACTTTCTATGAAAACATAAACAGACAAAACAATGATAAGAAACAACATATATGTCTGCCATATATACCTAGTCTCACAAAAGAATTAATCAAGAAATTACAGGGTGAATTTAAAGTAGATTTTCAAACTCCTCACAACTCCAATAGAATGATTAACAATTCCAAGGCAAGATAGACTCACAAGCAACACCACATGTAGTATATAGAATGACATACCCTCAGGCAGTCTGTAAAGCTGTATATTATGAAGAAACTTGGGCTACTATAATGAATAGAATTGCTCAACCCAAATGTTTGTACAAAAAGATGCTGAGCAAAAATGAAGGCAGCTCTGTATTCGTAGACCACCAAAAAGCATCTAAGCATAAATTTGAATCTACAAATGCTACTATAATCTCTACTGAAAGGAATGATGTAAAAAGGAAGATAGAGGAGACATGATTTATAGTGAGAGATGTAAATGCAATAAACAGAAAAGATACAAGCTTTTCTATTTCAAAAAGATAGACTATCTAAATGAACTTGCATAAATTTGCATAAATTATTGCAGTTAAAGGCTATGATTATGGAGAGAGAATCTCTGAAAGTGCTAAGCAGTGATGAAGAATTATTTCAATTAAAAGAATTTTAATTTCACTATATGCATCAAGCTATTAAGTTTTTAATCATGGTTACATTTTTTGCTTAACTTATTTTTAACACAATTCCTATAAAAACTTTCCTCATTAACCATTTTAAATTAAATCTGGATCTCACATGTATCTTGTGTAATAGTTATCCAGAAGATATGATAGACATTTTGAAACATGTCCATACTTCTCATCTTTAAACATGTCCATACTTCTCATCTTTAAGATACTTCATATTACACAAGCAAATAATTAATCTAAAAGAATTGCTTGAGAAAAATATTAAAATTTTAATCCATATAATTCCATGAATTATTCACACTATTAGCCTGCTAGCTGTTCTGTAACTTTCAAGAACAAAAAATATGTTTAAAAAAATAATGAGTGATATAATATATATTTATATGCCCTAAAATATATACCAAGATATACTATGAGAAAAATTTGGCAGAACAATATTTTTCTTAAGTGTTCATTATTTTAAATGATATAAATACTTTAAAACTGAATCATTTTATTTGCATCCAATCTTTAGTCGTAATAACTAAATTTTATAAACCATGCACCTTATGTCATAAAAAAGTTTTTCTTCTGTGCATAAGTTATAGAAACTGTGTAAACCAAAGAAAATAATAAAGTACCTTTTGAAACATAAATTTACAAATTATTGCTTAATGTATGTAAAATTAAGAACAGAATGTAATACAATTATTTTTATTTTTTAATTTTTCTGATGGATATTGCAAGTCAGTAAAAATTATTAGAATATTTTTTAAACCAAAACATTATTAAAAAAAGTTGATTACAATTATTGAAATAATTTTGGAATTTATAAACCCATATTAAATATGTGAAATGAAGAAAAATTATATATATATTGTTTTTGACTTTTTCCATTGTTTGTATTTGTAATTAACTTATCTGCATAAGGAAATGAGTTCTTTATTTTTTATAGTCTAAAGCTGGATGTACTTTTGGTGAAAGTCACCATAATCACCACACAGGCAAATGTATGTAAATTAAACAGTATTAAATAATAATATTAATTGGAAAAATAAACTCCTAAATTCTGAGCACTGGACAAATTAATATAGTACTCTACAATGTTAAATCTTTCAATATAAAAAATGAAAATCAATCAATTTCATTTATTACTTTGACAGTTTTAACACTCTTTAATGTGACCAGTGCTCAGAAAGTTAGTATTTATCTCTTATTAATATTATACCACATATTATCTTATTTTTAATATTGATATAATATTTTAAAATTTAAAAAGGAATGTAAAATGATTTTAAAATAATGAATTTGTAGTCAACAACTCTTCTAAATAAAAGAGAAAAAGAAAATTTATTAATACAGTATTTTTTAATCTAATAAAAGTTCACTTTTTTGATCTACATACTACTGAAAATTACATACTATTAATCAAAATTATTGCAAAAAAAAATTCTAGCTGGATTTTTAACATATAGATGAACTTTAATATAAACTAATTCTGACACTTGATCTTTTTAACAATATTATTAAAAATATTTTTATATGCCCTCAGAAAAGCCTTGTTTGTTAAACCATAAACATATCCATTTATAGAACTATTGCTGATTGCCATCCATGTAAAAATACAATATAAACTTTTTGATAAATTTTTTCTTTTAATTATAGTAATAGATATTCCGTAAGGAGACCAACATAAAAGAAACAATACATAAATTAGAAATAAAGTTTTAAATAAATTAATATCTTGTTGCTTAAAGGTTTGCACCTGTCCTTTCCGACCTGTTACTCGAAGTTTGCTTTTATATATTAACAGAAACAGTTTTAAATAAAAACAAAAACTTATAAAAAGTGGTATAATAATTATAATGAACATAAGAAATAGGGTATATGCAGGAGTTGCATTAGGATCATAGGCACAGAAGTAAATGCTGTCATCATAAGCATATCGACTCCAGCCTAGGTAAGGTAAGATTGATAAAACTGAAGTGTAAATCCAAATAAAAACAACCATGAATATTATATTTATATGACTGAATAATCTTGAATAAACCGAATTATGAGCTACCTGAACATAACGATCAACTGCTATTATAGTTAAAGTCAAGATTGATACACAACAACTCTGAAGTGAAAAAAATGATTCAAATTGGCATAATGTATTCCCAATAATTTGTCCATCATAAAGAACATTAGCCAAAGTAGTAGGAGCAACCAGAGAACAAACTACAAGATCAGTACCTGAAAGGCTTAAAATAAAATAATTACTGGATTTTTGTAAACGTTTATCGGTAAAAATGGCAGCAAACGTTAAAATGTTTCCAAAAATACCCATTAAAATTACAACAGATAAGAAAGTTGCTCTACCTAGTAATTGAAGACTGAATACTACTGATAAATTAAAGGCTAAAGTTACAGTTTCCAAATCAAAATTACTGTTGTTCATATTTTTATATCAAACTTAGTAAAAGAATTCTTATTAATAAAGATAATAATTAAAAAAAATTGAAAAAATTATTTTTACATCTTTCTGATATTTGGTCACATATTGATGTGATGTGATTATTATTAAAATAATATTTTTTTAATCTATTTTATTGTAAATTTAACCATCTTTAATTTATTTCAGTTTTACAAATAAATATTTTAATTAAAAAAAATTCATTTTTAATTTTGTTTTATCAAAAACAAACAAAAAAAAGTTATTCAATAATAAATCAATAAACCACAGTTAATTGTCAAAAATAAGTTAATATTATTAATATTTGTTTTTTGAAATCTAAAAAAAATCATGGAAATTTTATCTCAATATAAACTTATAAAGGTAAAATGGTGACAAAATGTTAATGGAGATTATAATGTATTTAAAATTTCTTTTTTTTTTACTTGGACCTGATTAATATCTCTGTGTAGAGATTGGCTTAAAGTAACAAGATTTGTTTTGTTATGGTCAACTATGAATTTTTCTTAGATTTTTAGATCTGAATATTTTGTGCTTAATCTAGTATCTGGTTTTTATTATTAAGTTGAAGCAAAAAAGTTTACTGAAAATAGAGCTCCAAAGTTTAGCTCAGTTGTTAGAGTGGAAAATTAAAACGCTAGAGATTTCTGAAATGATTACAACTAAAATTTAAAAGAAAAGCATTTTAATTTGCCAATAAATGCTCACTCAGTCACTTTGAATCTGTCAGCAATTGACCATGTAAATTATTTCAGTCGAATGATTAATAAGAAAATGTTTATGGTGGTCTTACTTTTTTTGTTAATATTTATACAAAAGAATATTCACTGTAATTTCAGATAATTAAAAGGCTTTTATTGACTTATAACTTTATCTTTCTAATTGCATTGCCAAATCCATATAATATTAAGTTCTGAAGAAGATTGCTAGAGCAATCGAAAACATCAATAGTGGGTTGTAAAAAGCATTGTAAAAGTAATAAAGAATGTTTTATTGACCTATACGTTTTAAGAAAAGAATAGTTTTTTTTTAAAAAAATAGAAACAATAATTTGAAATAACGATAAATTTCTTAATAATAACTTTTTATAAATATCGAAATATTTTAAGTTGGTGAATGTATTATAGACAATTGAATCCAGTCAATGAGAGCCCTGCTAATAAATCTTGTTTGATTAATTTGTTCATAATATATTGGAACAATACTCTGCCAAATATATATTAAAAAAATTTTTTTTTAATAAACTGTGAAATCTTAACATTATTTCATAAGAATTTATTTCTATAAGTTTTATAAAGAGAAAAGAATTTAATCTTTTTCCCATAGGTGTTTTAAACGTGTATAATAACCAAAGGATGTAGTTTTTTGACTATAGAGGAAACTGCCAAACCAATATAGTCAAAAAGCTACATCATTTTGGCTATTATAAACCTTTAAAGTGCCTGTAAAAAAAGGTTAAAGCCTTTTCTTTTTATAATTACATATAACCTACACACTCAATAAATAATTAGAATATTCTAAAAGTTTTGAAAATGAAACATTTGTGGAAAGTATTTTCAAAAGATTTCCAAATTTCAAGACAGAAACTTATTTTGTGATGTCTGTCTTAAATATTACATATGAATTTTTTTCTTTATGTTGCCATTTTTTTTAGCACTATTATTAAAATGATTGTCTTAAGTGGTTTAATGCAATGATAGAATGATACTCCGGAATTTAAAGCCTACAAATTGCATCCAGTTAAACTTTTTATGAACTTAGAATAATAAAATTATTCGATTATTTTTTTACTAAAACAATTATAATCTTCAATGCAACCTTCTGAGTATATGCAGTTTTATAAGAAAGATGTTTTGGTAGCAGTTTTAATTTAAATACAAATTTTTTATGATGATTAAAATTAATCGAAATCTATTTTTTCTACCAGTTTTGTTTTTATTGTTCTTCAACAGAATCTTTTCATTAATCACTTGGTTAGACAAAATACTTTTTTGATTAATGAATACTGTATTTCAAAAACAATTATTTTATATAAATAAATATTAAGTAATAATTACTGTAAAGAAAAGAATGTCTATCTATCTATCTATCTATCTATCTATCTATCTATCTATCTATCTATCTATCTATCTATCTATCTATCTATCTATCTATCTACCCATCCATCCATCCATCCGTCTATATATCTATCGATCTATACTTATTTATCTATCTATTTATCGGTCTATCTATATATACGTGAACATATGTATTACCCTCATTTTAAAACATAGCTTTTAAAATATATATATATATGACTAACCGTTCATTTTAAAATTTTAATTTATGTTCAAAATTAATTTCTAAGCACACATAACATCGATGTATCTGATCCATTCTTTATACAGTATTTAAGCAATCTATGCCTGTGGGTAATTTATTTATTTATTGAATATCATATAAATCGGTTATCAGAAATTAAAACACAATTTTTATTGGAAACCAAAATATTAAGACCAAAAGTATCATATTTTGAGAGAGCTTTGATTCATTGAAAAAAATGCGGGTGCTTAAAAAAATTGAAGACAAGAAAGAAATTGGTAAGAATAGGAGTACACAGTCTGAAGTAAAAATTTCAAAATTATAAATAGAGTAAAAAAAATGTTTATATCTTTGAAATTACAAATGCAAGAACATTTTAAGTAAATTAATATAAATATTTTTTTCTCTAACATTTAATGCTTTTAACTATTTTTGTTATAAGTTTTTTTTTCCTCATTTCAATTTTATGTTTCAATATTTATTAATAATTAGTGTTTAGAAATTGATTAGAATGCAACACGTTGTTTGAATATTATTTTTACTAAATGAAAATAAATCATATACTTTCTGGAGAGGTATTGTGATTTTCAAATACTCATGTGGAAGGCTAAACATAATATCTCAATTCACTTCACCAAACTGCGATTACTTTTACTTTATTCAGTTGAGAATTGATTTAGAAATCTTTATTTAAGTTTTCCATTTTACAAACTACTTAGGATGATTTTACTAAATGTAATTCTAATTTCGTTTTATATTTAATTATATATTATTTACTATTAGTTTGAATTTTTTTTCTCTCAAATTTATTTATGTTGTCTATATACAAATCAAATTTTTTGGGAATTTACCTGCCTAATACTATTTAAATTGGTCTAAATACGATTTGTAAATTTTATCTTGCTATGTAAAATACGTTTTTATTATTATAAATTTATTCGTATAGATAAGTAATGCATAAATTAATTATCCTATTTTTTAAATAAATTATTATTATTATTATTATTATTATTATTATTATTATTATTATTATTATTATTATTATTATTGTTGTTGTTGTTGTTGTTGTTGTTGTTGTTATTATTATTATTATTATTATTATTATTATTTTTAGCTCCTTGTTTACAGAGCAAATAGATATCTACTACTTCTCCAAAAACATCTCATTCAAATCTTTTTTTTGTCCATAAAGTACACTAATTTTTACTTTATTTTTTCATTTTTTCTCAAAGTATTATTTTTTTTATCATTTAGGGTCAACATAAAAATTGCTCATCCATACAATATTTATTCTACTAAAAAAAGTCAACTTTTACTTTTTAATAAAATATATAATATTAAACTTCCTATCAAAATGTACTTTCTTTAATTAAAATTATTTTCCAAATCTTTCTTCACTCTAGCAAAATATACTTGACAAATTTATGTTATCAAGTCATTTACAAATTGAAGATAGCAGATAATCCCCATTTTTTTTAAAGTTTAGACATTTAAAAATTTCAATAGCGTTAAAAATAGTTTAAAGAAATTGTTATATTTCATGTTTACGACTTTCTTTCTAGAATTTTTCAATAAATGCACTTAGCTTCTTTAATAAAGTGATATTTGCCTATCTATTAATTTTATGACATTTTAGATAAGTTCTCTTTGATTTCACAAATTCAAAAGCATTAATTGCAGCTGATATATATATAAAATATGCATATATATTTTGGATTTTTCATATATATATATTTGATTATTGTTATTTAAAGTATTATATCGGCGGTTTCTCTTTGATGTCACCAGTCATCATATAACATAGAAATCCTTCAGATATATTTATTGGATCATATCAACCATTGCTTGGCTAGAAAAAATCATTCAAGGATAATGTAACACCAATCTTGAATGAACTCTATTACCGTACGGTGGCGGGGTGGTTCAATCGAAAGGGAATAATGTTGACATGATCAATAAACAAATGAAAATAAGCATTGCCCTGTGCAGTTGTTAGAGCGTCAGTCTCTGAAAGATGAGATCGTAAGGCTGACACTTCCTATTTTCAAACTTCTTAAAATCTTTTCAGAAATAAAGCCATTTGGTTATTTTTTTTTAAAAAATTAATTCATAAAGGGGAATTCGAAATTATATTCATATTTTTCATCCCTCAAAATTCTGATTTTGGTATATACACTGGCATGTATATATTCACTAAACATAATAATACCAAAATATTATATTTACTTATTATACTCATTGCATCTTTGAATAATTAATTTTATTTGCACAGTGTGATGAATGTTCACCCTTCCTAAAGGTGATAAAATTAAATAAAACCAATGTTTATCTTATGTGATGAAATATATAGATCTGTCAATATGGACATATTTTGTTAAATTTTAGCTTACCTAAAGAGTGATGATTGTCTGACAAATGCTCACATAATGAAAGAGAGTAATATGACTTTCTATACTGATGGATATGTGCAAAATTGTGGAATTGAAATGAGGGATGTGATGATAAAAAATTGAAAAAAATCTAAAATTTAATTAATTTACTTTTAGTAAATGATTCATGATAAACAATCAAAATTTTGCATGCTAATTTTTAATTTAGTCCATAAAAAATTTAGTGAACTTTCATAAAGAATGAATACAAATTTAAGAAGTTTAGAATATTCTAAAACTTTTTCATCATATTTTTAAAATCACAATATGACTGGAATCATAGAAATGATAGTTAACTGCAAGTGATCACAACACTCATTTGATAGTGCTTTTAGTGGCCTTGTTGGTATTGATTCATCAAAGGATCAATATTAGCTTCGCATTATGATCATAAGCTCTGTCTGCTTTAATCATTTTTGCACTAATTATAATAATGATATTTTGTGTTCGCATAACCATATTTTTAAAGTAAATACATCTTTCCCAAATTAGCTAAAACAACTGATACCTCAAAATGTATTATAAATCAAAGATCTCACATAAAAATAAATATTTATAATAACTTCCTATGGGGAAAAATTAATTTGTTACTTCAAATTTAAAATATATAAAAATTTATTGAAAATTAAACATAAATTGAAAATGATGTTAAGCAATGCATAAACAAAAGCTCTCTAAATGTTGAACAAAGACTCAAAAATAGACTGAATGCCATTCTATTCTATTCTTGATCCTTTGTTCAACATTTAAAGAACTTTTAAGTCATAACCTGGTGGAACAGTGATTTATTCCCTTTGTTTACATATGCATTGAGCTATTTTTTTTTATATGTCATAGCATTGGCTGGAATGCAAAATCACACCTGTCTGCAACCAACTACTTGCTTGCAAGGCGGGTGTGATGACCTCTCTGCTAACAATGCTATGCATTGAGCTATATTTAAGTTAAAATTTAATGAATAAACATTTTACTAAACACATTATTAAAAAATACTACCCTGTGAGTAAATACATTATTTAAAACCATTTTGATAGCTATGATACTTTTTAATATATATATACAGTCTGCCATTTTGTTTCTTAAGTAGTGAGAGAATATTTTCTGATTTATTCATTAAATTAAAATAATATAAATAAACTTTTATAACAAATACTTTTATTTACTGGGTACTAAAAACTCTAAAAATAATTGTTTTTTCAACCACATTTGAGGTAATTGTATTTTATTTGATGTAATTAATTAATTTTTGGATCATACCTTATGCTTTTTATTTCAAGTTCTATAGAAACCCCCCAATTGTGCTTGAAGAAATAATTATTTTTAAAGTTTTTAGGATCCAGTTAATAAAAGCATCTATTATAATGAAATTATATATGTATCATTTTTTAGCTTTTAGCATTGTATATTTTTGCAACTATTTGAAATTTCATCTTAATATTTGAAAGTAAGATCACATTATTAAAAATCATTTACAATGTAATTTTGTTTATTTGGAAAGAAAAAATCCAGTTTCACAAACAAAGGAATTTTTTTTACTTTTTTAAATAAGGAAACTTTTAAAATCATTCTCATTTTTTAAAAAAAGAAACATATAAAATCAAGATTGGTTATTATTTCAATTTTAAAAAAAATGTTAAAAATCTTTTTCATGTAAGCTTTTTTTTTTTTTATATATATATATATTATAATGGGATTTGCCGTTTTCCATATATATATATTACGCATATATGTAGTCTTGTACGATTGTGTGTATGTATATATAACGATACACGTATATGCGTAATGGTTTAAAAGAATATCTATTCTTAAATTATTCCATTTTATTGCCCCAGCATATTTATGAGCATCAATTTATGACCTCAAGCGCCAATCCCATATTTCTATAAGAATTATGCTGGGAGAACTGGAATACCAATATGGAAATGCCCCTGGAGTAGCTCTGCTCAGGGCTGGTGGTAAAATTTACCGGCAGTAGATGTAACTCTCTCTCTCTCTTTTTTTAAAAAAACTCATAACATAAAAACAAAACAAAAAAAAAATCATTCATTTTATATACATTTATTAGCTATGATATTTATGTATGTATAAAAAAAAATATATTATTTACTTAAGTTAAATTAGTGTCTCTTTTCTCTTTTAAATCAAAGATTCATATCAGTTTTCTTTTTTTCTTTGTTTGCTCCTTTCTCTTTTTGCCAAAACTCCCACACACACAATTATGCTATTATATGTATTTTGCACCAAAGATTTAATTGGACTAATTTATACACTAATAAATTCTGTAGTAAATAGTTTGACCTCTCTGGGCAAAGAAAATAAATTTTAAGTTCACAATTGTGTCAAATAAACAGTTTTCTCAAATTCGTGGAGTAAGCTTACTAAAAGTGACATATATAGATGTAATTAGAAAGAAAATACCTGGTTTCCCCGGGAAATTGATCGAATCATCTTGGTGAAAATGGAATCTCCGGTCCTTTGTCGGTGAATGAACTTTGTTTTTTTCTTTTCTTTGAAGTTCGGGTTCCATGGCTATCATCTGTTTATTTATTTATTTTCTTTCTCTTCTGGTGATTCAATATTGTTGCTTATTGAGGTGAATTTTTCGGGCTTGATGTCCCTTCTCTGCTGTCGGCAGCTGCTATACATTCAGGGGCAAAGGATTCGGACCCTCTGCACATTGAAGCCTCTACCCCTGCCTGACCATATTTTATCAAAATGTATATTACGTTGACCGTACCCGCTTTCTTCTACCTCCAAACTTATACTAAAAAAATTAATTTAATTTTTCTTTAATTATCAAACTTATCTTTCTTTTCACTCTTTTTTTAATTATATTTCCATTCACATTCCATATGCCTTTGTTAAAATGCACCACAAAAGCTTTTTACACCTATTTCTTTCCAATTAATATTTAATTAGTATTAGACATTCCATGATTTTTATAATAATTACTTCCATTGTTCTGCAAAATTAGTCTTCCATCTTGATATTTAAAATTCTTTTGTTGACTTAATATGTATATATTTAAAAGTTTATCAAACAAAATATTTTTTTTTTTATTTTGTGAATTTTTCATTTTTAATGGTTCAAAAACGCACTCACACATATACATAGCGATGTGTATAGCTGGGTTTGGCAAAAGAGAAAAAAATCAGAGCAAGTGTATAACCCCCCATACCTCTTCTATGAGTTCTTTTTAATTAAAATAACTAAATCAATTCTGTACAACCACGCAAATGACCATTGATTGTACATCAAACTGTAAATATTAATTTTGTTAATAAAGTAATATATATTTTTAATAATACGTTAGTAATAAGATATATATATTTTTTAATAATGCATTAAGTATACGAATACGTATTTGTCTAATTATCGCAACAGGGTTTGATTATACCTGCCCTTTTGCAATATATATATATTGTTTTTTACATGCATGACTAAAAACTTATAAAACTAATATCAGCTTATCTGAAATTTTATCATAATGTATTTGAAACTTTGATTGACCAATCCCTTTACAGCAAAGAAACTAGATAACCTACCTAAAATAATTTAGTGTCATATTGCATTGTCATTATAACTCTAGTTCAAACTTTCAATGAATTATATTAGATACAAATATATTAAACCTCAAATTGAGATGGAAAATATTTTTAATGTAAAGTTTTTTAAACACACACACACACATATATATATTTAGGTGATAGAGATAATTCTAGATAGAAAATTTTAAATGCTTTCTTTTCTGGAATTTATTGGAAAAGCTTATTTAGACCTATTAGCATACACATTATATTACATTTGTAGTACAGGCTTAATAAATTTAGGTCTCATGATGTATGTCTTGATTTCCTTACTAATATATATATATATATTGTACCAAAGTACATTGTTATTGAATTGTAGTGGTATTTAAAAATAGTAATATCTCATAAATTTCAAGTTAAAAGTTGAAAGAAAATTAAAAAACGAAAGAGTAGGGTAGTGGGGGGGGGGGTTATTAAAGAAAATAAATAATAAACGCTTTAAAAGAGGGTGGTATTTTTTTATTTTAAAGAAGGGAAAAATCGATTTTATAAATAAAATGATTTAATATTATTTTGATTAGTTTTTAATAAAAAAAAATAATAATAAAAAGAATTTCGTTTTGTTTTATAATAAAACAAGTAAATGTGTGTAAAAGTTTTGAAGAAAAAATAGAAGCCCAATCAGAGCATAGTAAAGAACAGTAATTTCACAAGACAATAGACACTGAAAATAACAACATATTTTCCATTGTTAAGACATTTTAAAAAACTTTCAACATTCTAGTTTTATTTCAAATATTTTAAAAACATTTAAAAAGATTTCTTGAAGTTACAGATATAACAATTATATAAAATTTTATGTCTACTGAAATGATGCAATGTTAAATTACCATATTGTACAATCAACTGAAACCTCACTGTGGAAACATCAGCAGGAAGTTCAGAGGTAAATCATGGTCAAGTAATGCAAGAAAATACTGGAGTGTCACAATGCTGAAAAATTCACGAAAGTTGTACAATATCATGGAGTCAAGGAAGATTTTCTTGAAGTTAGCGCTAACCTGTAATAAATAATTTTAGAGAAACTGCATTGTGCTGCATACATCATTTCAGATTTTTCAAATCCTAAGTAACTTTTGATTTTAATATTCTCTCATTCTTGGTTTCCTTTCAAAATAAAAAGATAAACTGTGATAAATAAAATTGAAATTTTACAAAATAATATTTAGGAAATGTAAACGACATCAGCTTCTGTATTTAATTATATTTAAAGACATTGTGTGTATGTATGGGTGTATCTTAATATAATATGTCAAGTAGATTTTATTTAATATAATTTATTAAAATATTTGTTTAAAATGAAAAAGTAATATAATGTATTTAATTATTTATTTAAAATAAAAAGAATAATATAATATATTAAAATATTTATTTAAAAATGAAAAGAGTATGCGTGTTTATCTATAAAGCAAAATGATTGTTTTTTTTTATTCAAAAAAAGAAATACTTAAAATGTTGTTTAAACATTTACGTTTATATTTTGAATACACACATTTATGTTGAACAATATTTCAGTAAGTATGGGAATAGAGAGATTTAATTATTAACAAGAAACAATTAAATTAAAATTAAAAGAATGGAGAAACTATATTTTTTAAAAGTAAGGATTTGTTGTTAAAGACATTAATGTTTTCTCATTCAGTAAATTATCATTATTATTGAGATACTGGCGCCTATAGGTTTTACCCTAAAAATAAATAAAATGTTTATTTGGTTGGTATTTATCCAGTAGCCAAGTGTTCTATGTTATTGGTAGTTTGCTGCCAATGATATTTTGCACTTTACCTGAAGACCAAACACCTTTAAAGATTGGATAGTAAGGAAGGTAAAGTATTAGTTTTATTTTTTTTATTCATCATTGTTAGTTATTATAAATAAAGAAGGTGGGTGGTGCAATATATATATATATATATATAAATTGAATAATCTTTTCCCCCCAGACTATGGATTAAAAGCACTCTAAATGCATGATCAAGAATACAATAAATCCATTTATTCTTGGAGTTTTGATGTTTACAAGTATACCTTTGTCAACATCATTGGTAATACAGAACAAAATTAATTTATCAGCCAGATAGAATATAAGACTAAAGAGTTATCATATTCATAATCAATTATATAAGGTCTCAGACAGAATCTCACTTTTAATAATTTCAATTGTAATAATTAAATAAAATTTAATATATATTAACTTTAAATTAAACATGACTCAAGGTATATATAAAAAAGAGAGAATTATTATAATCAAAGTGTTAAATTGAGATTCTGTCTACAGTTTTGTATAAATGATTGTATAACTCTTTAGTGTCTTATTCTATCTAACAAATGTATTAATTTTTTTCTCTCTTACCAACAATATTTACAAAGATATGCTTATAAATGTCAGACCTGCAAGAATTGATGGATTTATATTATTCTTGATTTTTTATTCAATATTTGGTATGCTTTTAATTTATAGTCTGGGAGAAAAATGATTTACTCTCTTTATTTACATTTACATTGGTTATGTTTAGTTTAAAGTTTACATATTAAATTGTATTTAATAATTACAATCAATGTATTAAAAGTAAGAATATGTTTCCACCCTTGTATAATTGATTATGAGTTTGATTACTCTTTAGTGTGATATTCCATCTGGCAGATAAATTAATTTCATTCTAAATTACCAACATTGTTGATGAAGATATGCTTATTAGCATCAGTGATCCAAAAATAAGTGGTTTCATTTTATTCTTGATCCTTGGTTCATCATTTAGAGTGCTTTTACTTCATAGCCTTGGGAGAAGGTGAATTACTATCTTTGTTTACATGTACATTGATATATATATATATATATATATATATATATATATATATATATATATATATATATATATATATATATATATATATATATATATATATATAATGAACATGCTAATAGCTCTTAACAAGCTTTTCTGAATATTCCTATTCACAGGCTGGTTTCTAGCTCTGTATGTCAGCAGTGAGATGCTGAACATTCAGGTATTAGATGTAAAAATACCAAGTCAAGCCCCAGTACTTATCTAATAGTTATCTATTAGAAAAGCTGAAATTTTCAGACATGCATGTTTACAAATCCAGTTATATAACTTAAATAGCCATATGGGACTGAACTAAGTTCAGATACATCTGAATTATATTAATAATTATATTAATTAAAGTAAACATTAATTATTATTAATATTAATAATAATTAATGATATTAATATAATTATACTATATTATTATATTAATATATATATATAATATTCATCAATTTTTAATGTGGTATTTTCTGATACTTTATCATTTTCTGTACAAATTATTTTTGACATTTTTATCCAATTCTTTTATTGATTCTTCACTAATTTCTGAATCATTAATTTGTTTTGTATAGATTTGACCAATTTCATGATTTATTTCTTGTAATTCTTTTTGTATTTTCTCTTGTTTCTCATTTATTTTATTTTTAAAAATTTCTGATTCTATACAATTCATTGCATCGAATATATTCAGTTGATCAATGATATTAGTCTGAAATTCTTTGAATCTCTGTTGACATTTGGTATCTTTTTTCAACATCTTTGTTATTTCTTTTAAGGTTTGTCTCAATTCAGTATTATCTCCTTGAATATTATTTAGACCAATCAATAACTGTTTGATATCATTAGATAATTTATTCTCTAAATCCTCTATTTCCAATCTTCATTCTGATTTAACATTTTCCATATTATTTTTCAAGTTTTCTTCAAAATTATTCATGTTTTGGTTTCTTTTTTCATATTATTCATGTTTTGGTTTATTTCTTTTTTCATATTATGATGGCTTGAAACATGTTTTATAGCCATGGTATCTGCTGTAGCCTGTGCTATTTCAAGTGTAGCTATTTGAGATAGGTCATCATCAAGTGTAACCTTGGTTTGAGACAATGATTCAATAATAGTTAATATTTTAATTAAGTATTTTAATTATTAATTAAAGGGATATCAATGTCATGTAAAAGAAATATTTATAAAATAATGGAGCATATTGATTGTCTCACCAAATATTGATGACTGGAAATAAAAGAACATTATTTTCAATGAACTTGCTACTTAAATATTGGAAAATGAATAGAACAATACCATAAACTTTAAATACATCATATTATTTTTGCATATCAACATCTATAAATATTTAATTTTGTTTTCTTTGCCTTTAAAATCTGCTTACTTTGGAATAATCCATTTTGGAAAATCATTAGAGAAAAATGGGGAAAGATCATTGGGTTAAATATTTTATTTAATAAAATTTGGGTCTCCCATATGCAGCAACTTGATTAGATTAATAATTAAACTTAATATGAAAGTAAGATTTTATTGTAATTATTAACAATATTAATTTATTATTGATTAAATTAATTATTAAGATACAACTTAGACCAGTTCACCCAACCTTCACCTCTCTTTATTATTCTGTTTTGCTCGTATTCAAACTCAGGGTTAATTTTATACTTAACTCTTCAGGGATTAATTGATATCCTGTAGCACAAATAATACTTTTATATAAGTTCAATAGATTTTCAAAATTCCTTCTAGCCAAGTTATTATGATTTAATTAATAATTTTAAAACAATTATAAACTATAATAATATTATATTAATTTATTATTATAATTATAATAAAATAGTTATAAATATTTAATAATAATTAATAGTAATATAATATTATTAATAATAATTAATAATATATGATAATAATTTAAAAAATTATTAGTGATTAAAATAATTATAATAATTACAATATTTTTAAAAATTATTAATTATTATATTATTATTAAATATAATATTTAATAATATTAATTATTAAATATTATATTATATTATTATAATAATTATATTTTAATTATTATATTATAGTAATTATAATTTATTATAATATATTTATTATAATTTATTACTGTTTAGTAATTATTATTAAATCAATAATAATTTAAAAAATAAAATTATCTTTAATATAATAATTAGAGAAATTCTTAATATCTTTCTAAACTTGAATTTCAAGGAATTATATTATATAATTTATAATAATATAATTATTATAAATAATATAATTTATAATAAATTAATAATTTATATTAATTATTATTAATTATTAATTAATTATAATATATATTATAATTAACTTCTAATATCTTAAATTATTGTAATTTAATCAATTGATCAAGGTTATATTCCATAAAACTTATTTATAATTTTTTTATGAATGTAGTTGATGGTAACTATTGTTTTGTGCCCCTAAAGTTTGGATACCATATGTAATGGTCCATATTCCCTTACAGAATGAGGGAATTATAAATTATAATATAAATAATAAAAAATTATAATAATAATAAAATTATTACAAATAATAAAATTATTATTAATAATTACTTATATTTAATTATTAAATATAATTATATTGTATTTAATAATAAATATTAAAATAATTAATATTAATTATTAACCGTTTAACCGCTAATTATATTATTGGTTGTATGAGGTAAAAATCAAATCTTTTAATCGGCCAACTCACAAACTGAAGACAAAGCCTATTGTTAAAACATATTCGCATATAATATTAAATTCAACTCAGATACGTTTATAAAAAGTATATTACTAATTTTTCAGGTTATGAAGAGAACGAAAGTTCTTTCAAAAATAAATTGCTATTTATTTATTCTAAAATATTCAATTTCGGCAACATAAAAGCTATAATATAAACAAAAAGGTCGACTTTTACGTTATAGAAAAGTAAATATTTCTTTTAAATATTTCTTTAATATTTTTACTAAAATCTTCAATATTTTTCGAAAATAATTTTGTTTTTTTAGTTTTTTTTTTTTAAAAAACTAGTTTAATTTCTGAAATTATATTTTTTTAATACTTAAAATTGCATTCGAAATGAAAATATCAGCGTTTTTCTTTATTTTCTTTGATCAGGCGGTTTCTTTGTTCTTTCCAGCCAATCAGAATGTCTTTTTCGGCTGAGAGCATGCTAAGAACCAATCACAAATAATGTTCTTTCTTTGTTTAGGTTTAAATGCATTTTTTTTATTTTTTACTTGTAAAATAAGTCGGAAGAGGGCACCATCTTACAGAACTTTTAAAAACCTATTCAAAACCTATCAAACAAATTTTTTAGCATAAGAACTGGCAGAGTTAGAGTGACATCAGATGTCTATGAGGAGCCTCATAAAAAACAGTCTTTTGGTTAATATCTAATAATAATAATTAATTGTAAATTATATATTAATTGTTAATATTATTATTCCATTATGCTCAGTATTCAAACTCAGGGTTAATTTTACACTTAACTCTCTTCAGGAGTCAATTGATATTCTATAGCAATGGTAATACTTTAAATAAACTTGGTAGATTCTCAAAATTTCTTCCAACAAAGTTATCATGATGTTAAATCAGGATGATGTATATGTGGATATGTGTATTCAATTTTATTATGAAAATAAATAATTTAAATAAATCAGATATCTCTAAATTTAAAATAATTTTAACAATACTTATTAATTGAAAACAATTCAAATTTATCTTTGTATAATAAAATTTTTGATTACAAGTGTTTATATACATTTCTACTATAATAATAGATGAATTTTAAATTGTTTAATAAATATTATTAAATTTTAATAATTTATTTAATTATTAATTAATAAATATTAATTATTAATTAATATTATTTAATTAATTGTTGTCTCATCTCGGTATTAATAATTATTAATAATTCTTTCATTATTTAACCTTTTAACAGTTAGTTGCTTGTACAATTTCCTATTGGTATAGTGAATTAAAGTTTTAAACTTTTGAAAGGTCAATTACAAAATCAGCAGTAAAAATATATTTGTCTTTTAACTCTTTGAACACCTCCGACGAGGCTCCTCGTTGACATCTGACATCACTCTAACTCAGCCAGTTTTTATACGAAAATATTCGTTAAACACGTATTGAATTCGTTTTTAAAAGTTCTGTAAGATGGTGCCATCTTCCAATTTATTTTACAAGTAAAAAATAAAAAAAACGCATTTAAACCTAAACAAAGAAGGAACATTATTTGTGATTGGTTCTTAGCATGCTCTCAGCTGAAAAAGACATTCTGATTGGCTGGAAAGAACAAAGAAACTGCCTGATCAAAGAAAATAAAGAAAAACGCTGAGATTTTCATTTCGAATACGATTTAAATTATTATTAAATAATATTTATGGAAATTAAACATTATTTTCAGAGAGAATAATAAAAAAACAAAATTATTTTCGAAAAATATTGAAGATTTTAGTACAAATATTGAAGTTGTAGTAAAAAGAAATATTTACTTTTCTATAACGTAAAAGTCGATCTTTTTGTTTATATTATAGCTTTTATGTTGCCGAAATTGAATATTTTAGAATAAAAAAATAGCAATTTATTTTTGAAAGAACTTTCGTTCTCTTCACAACTTGAAAAATTAATAATATACTTTTTATAAATGTATCTGAGTTGAATTTAATATTATAGGCGAATATGTTTTAACAATAGGCTTTGTCTTCAGTTTGTGAGTTGGACAATTACAAGCTTTGATTTTTACCTCATACAACCAATGATTTAATTAGCGGTTTAAGGGTTAATACTAGATTTGTTTTAGTTTCATTTGTAAAAAGCAAATTAATAATTTGTCAAATTATAAAAATGAACAAAACTTTTTTCAAAAATAAATTTCTATTTATAATTATAAAAATACTCTATAGCAGTTAACCTAAAAAAATGTTTGTAACCTATTAGAAAATGCTTCGTATGTCATTTATTTTTTTTCAATTCATGTCATGTAAAAGTAAAGAATTTTTAGTAAAATCTTAACTACTTTTTTAAAATAATTACATTTTTAGTATATTTTATCAAAATAATTTATAACTCATTAAAAAAATACTTAAAAAATACTCTAAAACATTCATTTTCATTTTCAAAATAAAAACAAAGAACTTGCAGCAGTGAAAATTATTGATGAGGGCTTTCTTTTATTTGAAATGAAAACCAACCAATCAGTATCTAGGAAAGTCTGCCTTCTCCCATTGTTGTAGCTTCTTAATAAATTTCAGTTTACAGCAAGATAATTTAAGAAAAGGGATGGATGTCAATATCATGTGAAAAGAATGTTTATGAGACAATGGAGTAATATTAATATAATTCATTTTTAATTAAATCAATATAATTATTATTGTAATTCAGATGTATCTGAATTAATTCAGTCCCTGTGGTTATTTAAGTTTGATAGTTGTATTTGAAGACATGGATGTCTGAAAATTTCAGATTTTTTACTTAATAGGTCACAAGTTTGAACCCTCCAATTCAAAAAAAATAAAGAAGGCATTGTTTATCATAAAAGATCCACATGACATTAATAAAAAAACACATGTTTCTCTATTTCTAAGAAGTGAACAAGCTGATTGATCTGTATGTTTTAAAAATTGTTTTACATACAAAGATTAATTTGTATACATTAGCATACATCAATGACACCATAATCTTTATAACTTTTTGGCCATGAATATGAAGTTAAAAGACCTTGAAAACCCTAAGCCTAATATTTAATTTTGATATTTCTAACTTCACCAACAAGCATTTGAAGCATGATATAATTACTAAATCAGATAAAATTATTATTTTTTCTTCAATAAAGCCATAGATAATTATTAATATTTCAAAAGAATAAGAAAGCATATGTTTATTTTAAATTCATCATTTATTCTAGATTTTTGTTTTTATGCATTTATATGGATATTTGTTTTGTTTTGTTTTTAGATAAAAATGTCTTATTTACAATTTTCTATGCTGACATTCATTACATTCAAATGCTATTTTTATTTAATATATATATATATATATATATATATATATATTAATAAAAATAGCATTTGAATCTTCGTTTTAACATATATATATATAAATTTAAAATAGGTGATTTGCCATCCATTCTACCTACAAGCTAGTTATAGTAATGGAGATCGATTACTCAAACCATCAATTAAGTATAACAATTTCATTTAGTTAACCAATTTTTTTTATTTTATTTTGTTCATTAAGAAATTATCCAGAAAACGCTGAGTTTTGACACTTTATTATTGATCTAAACTTCATTAAAATGACTTATATAAACACTATTATAAGTGCAAAATATTAAGTAACAAGATATATATATATATATAAACAAATTTTATTATAACTTTGATTCTACATCATTTGCACCAATCATTAGTTTTCTTTTTATATTAGATGATTTTAATTTGTTGCTGCACGAGAAAATGTTTTTACATTTAAAATTTACATTAAACATCGGGCATGCTGGCCAGTATCGAAATATGGTTACTTTATTTAAAAATCTCTGTAAAGGTAAATCGTAAAAGTATAAACTTTTGGTTTCTTGATCAGGATTATCAGACTGCGAATAAGCCATGCCTCTTTCTTCAAGAGTACCTAAAAACATGACATCATAATAAATAAAATGAATATAAAATGAAGGTATGTAGTAAAATTTAAACATACATATAGATATGCTTTACAATTATCCAATGCATAAAATGAAAATATACCACTATCAGTTTTATTTAGGTTACATTTCAATGCAAAGCACCATAATCATGCTTACTCTTACTAATACCAAAATACTGCTTTAAAAAACAGTTGTTTTTTAAACAGACTTTGAGTATTAGTAAGAATAACTATGATTATAGTGCTCGCACCATTTTACTAATAAAACTAATGGCGTTTTTTAATTATTTTTTATTTTATGCACTGGATACTTGTAAAGTATAATATATATATATATATTAACTAAGGTTTTATAATTATTGTTAAATATATATATATAATAGAATCAATACATATCGCTAACTAAAAATTCACATATAAAATAGTGATCACACCCTACCCTTACATTTTATCCAGCAGTTACTTAGTAAACAAAGGGTTACCTTTTGCTTATACCGTTAAATTCAGATTTTATCTTTGTTTATAAGTTAGGCTTCTGGAAGAAATATAGCAGTGGAGTGTGATAGATATTGTGTGTGTATGTCTGTGTGTAAAGTTTTCTGTCCAAGGCATATTGAGTTTGCATCATCCTCATCATTCTTTTAATCATTTTTTTTATACTTTTAATATTTGGATAAATTATTTAAAGAAGTTATATTTTCTACTTAAATATTATCAAACAAATTAGGATGTATTTCTGTATATTGCTAATAATTTCATATCAAAACATACTATGTATTGGATCTGGAAAAATAATGGGAATAATAACATTATTATGCAACAATAATTGAAAAGGCAATGATGGAGATGCAGGTTTAATAAAGTGGAAGCTCTTAGTTATTATTTCTATATGAGTCATATAATCATTAACGAATCATGCTGGAATTAGATTTGGAGTTGGAGTTTTAATTCCGTAAAAATTGTATTTTACGTTTCTTAGATAGATAAATATAGGTTCATCTGTATTTGAATTTGCCATTACACCATTGACCTAAACTTTTTTTTAAAAAAAAAATTAATTATTTTCATTATTATAAATTACCAACAGAGAAAAATTAATCTATATATGATATATTAGGTATTTGAAGAAAAAGAAGAAAAGAAAGAAGAGAGAAAAAAAAAGAGGAAGAAAAATAATAATAATAATAATAATAATAATAATAATAATAATAATAATAATAATAATAATAATAAATTATTATTATTATTATTAGTATTATTATTATTATTATTGCATTTTATATTTTAATTGAAGTGTCTCAAAACGTTAGGTGCTTAACACTTTAATAATAATAATAATAATAATAATAATAATAATAATAATAATAATAATAATAATAATAATAATAATAATAATAATAATAATAATGATGATGATGGTGATGAAGATGATGATGATGATGTGGTCCTGCTGTGTCTTTAGTTAGATGAATTAGATAAACATTTCCAACAAAAGTATATAAAAAATACTGAATTGCCAAAAAACAGTTGCTTAAAACATCACCTGAAGATAATTAATATTCACACCTATCAGGGAATACGGACTTTTTACTCACAAAGTAAGTGATTTATTGCTTATAATTTTGTTTTTCTTAAGCGCTATTCAGACACTGTATATTGTCAGTATGGTGTACACATCAGATTCCAAGATAAAGTTTGGCACGAATCAGACTTCATGAATATATAGCAACATTAGATCACAGACAACTTATGTAAACATAGCTGAATTAAATTTGAAAAATGCAAAACAAATCCCAAGGTTTAGAAAGGCCAATCATGATGACCTAAATGAAGTAAATGATATAAATATGAATCAATATGATGCTGATGTGCCTTTACAAAACGTTTGGTTAAAAGAAGAAGTGGAAGAAATAAATCGCATATTTAATGAAACTATACCAAAAAAATTATTCATGTCATTTAAGAGATTTTTTTCAAAAAAGTCAATCGTCTTAGCAGCAACAGATAGAAATCTCTCTCTCTCTCTACAAGTTTCCAAAGGAAATACTATATAAAGAGTTATCTAACAACAAAATGTGGAACTCAGTTTCAACCATAGGAGAGCATACCAATTCAAGATATCTGGTGGTAGAATTCAATAATGAAACGCAATGTACAGATTTTCAAGAAAAAATTAAGACTTTGGAAAATTATGCTCTTGTGAATTGTAGATAGAGAGATGCAAAACTATCACACTGGCATTATTACAAATATCTATTTTGGATATAATATATACGATTTCACAAAATTAATGAAACCCTTTGGGCAACCGATATACATGAAGCTAATATATCACTCAGACACGAAATCAAAATGAATGAAGGCATAAGACCTGAAGACATCCCAAGCATAATAATAAATCAGAAAGCAATACTGACTATACAAATTAAAGGGCTTAGGCCACAATGTTTTGTGTGTGGAAGTAGAGATCACCTGGCAATAGACTGTGGAAGAAAGCACAAGACCAATGACTAGTCAACAGCTAAAACACAGCAAATATTAATTAAAGAATACACAACAGAGCAACCGGAAGATCAAGCAAATAGACAAGAAGATAGAAAATCCCAAACACCCAGAGACTGGCCGAGAAATAGATGACATGCAAAAAAATAAAAAAAAATGAGCAGAAATGACAGATAAAGAATATACAAAGGAAGGAACAGAAAATCAGCCAAGGCCAGATAAGAAGAGAAAATACACCAAATATGAAGAGTGTGACCAAGAGATGGGTGACATGCAAAAAAATTATAAACAAATAGATGATATACAAAGAAATAAGAAGAAAGTTGTTGATCAATCAATACTATCACAGCTGCTTGAGACAGACAAACTAACCACTGAAAAAGAAGGCAAAAGAATTGAAGTCAATTCAAAACAGACAAAGCCTCATCAAAAAAAAACAATCAAAAAAAGAAAATCAAGATAACAATCAAAGACTGGAATCTGAGACTGGAATAGAAGATACACCTGATGAACACCAAAGATCAAAAATAGATATAGACATTATGCAAAAAATTAATAAAAAATGTGGAGAAATAAACCAACCGGATGAAGAAGATATAATTGAAGCCACAGAAAATAAAACAAGCATAGACAAAAAACTAAAACACTCCAAACACATTGAGGGCGACCCAGAACTAGATGATGTAAAAGGGAAAAATAAGGAACTGGATGGCATACAACATAATAAACAAAGTAAGCAAAAACAGATAAAAAAGATAAAATGGAAGCAACGGCAGACAAGAATGTAAAACACATCAAACACATTGAAGCTGATAGTGAACTATTTGGCTTAAAAGTGGAAAATAAGCCACTGGACAACATACAAGATAATAATAACCAAAGTCTGCTTAAAATGGCACACCAGGAAAGGCCAGCTCAGCTCTGTGAGCAAGAGAGATTAAACAATGAAAAAGAGGATAAAAGAATTGCAGCAAATGTAAGCCATATGAAATGTGACCAACAAAATCAGTCAAAGGTGCAAATAAAAATTACATGCAAATTGTGGCACTTGAGACTGAAACTGAAGATGTGATTCATGTTGATAGAAGATGCAAAATTTCAACCAAAGTCATACCATGGCCAACAATTATTAATAAAACATCTGCTGAAATGATGGAGGCTATTACTCCAGATCTGCCTACTCAAATAAAAATGCACACTGAATATAGTCGCAAACCAGTACATCCACCAAAACAAGATGGAAGATATAAAAAGGTGAGAATTGAACAAGAGAATCCTCACAGTGAGCAGGAAATATATAATTGGGCTGTAGCAGTGGATGAAGAGAGTGGCCTGGTGTTTCAAGATGCAGTGGAAATCGAGGAAGAAAAATAGGAAGACATGAATTCCTAAACTCAAAAGGAAAAAAAAACTATTAATGAAACTACTAATGAAACTTAAAATTGCTGTTTTAAATGTCAGAGAACTTAATGCAATCAATAAAAATTTCAAAGTCAGAAATTGGATAAATCAAATCCGAGCGCATATAACAGGATTATTAGAAACAAAGATATATGCAGGCTCAGCAATAAACTCAGCCACCTACCTGAGGGGCCAGGGCTTCTCTGCATGTTCCAGAGATTCATCCTCCCCATCTGCAGGAACTGAAATAGTAATTGCTCAAGATTGTCCTTTTTGAAAATTTCAAAATACTTTACATTGATTCAAACCTTCTAATAATAACACTGACTCAAAAAAAATAATTACAATGAATATAGTGCTTGTATATATGCCAGTAGAAAAGCAAAAGATAGAATCTATAATTTATAATATAAATTCAATTCTTGCCATGAATGCAAGCCCCACTGTTCTGGTTGGGGACTGCAACTCATCTTATGAAGAATTTATATAGAAATCACTACATAAAATAGCCATACCATTGATTAGTGGACAAGGTTTTCTGCCAGAAGGAGCTGTTGCCTTTCATAATGGTCGGTTTGCAACATTAATAGATCTTGTCTTTTACTCACCATTGCTGCATCACCTCATGGAAGTAAAATGGGTCCCGACCACCTTTTCTGATCATTCTGCCCAGTTAATCACTATCAATCTAGGAAAACTGCAAGCAGTTAATCACAACCTAACAAAAACAATAAGAGTACTTATCCCAAAAATGCGGCAGAATTCCTCTTCTCAGAGACATATAGTCTGTTGCAGAAGATTAAAGAGATGAGCCTCAATCCTATACAGCAATACCTGACTTTTATTCATATCTTGTCTTTCAATGTTGATCATGTAACAAAAAATCAACCACCAACATCAAGGCTTCTGCAATATGGTGATCAGCTACATCAAAAACTAATGATGATGACTCCAACACACAACACCCAAATACACATAAGAAAGCTGACTGATGCTTATAACAAGGCCTGTGAATCACTGAAAGAATATCTGAAGATAAAGAAAAGTAAGCTTTGCATGGCACAACAGCACACATGGACCCGCAAGTTTATCAAGTGGGCTTTGTGTTATGTACCAGACATAAAAGTGCCAATGGCCATACAGACTGGCCATAATATGATTATGCCATTGTTCAAATATTTTCAAGATAAGTTAAGTGCGGAGCCTTGCCTTTTTTTTCAGCCAAAAATGCTTGGAGAGATTGAGGGTGAATTACCAGTTAGTGAAAATGATATAATAGAAAAAATGAGAACTATCAGCAATGCTTGTCACCCAGGTGGACATGGGATACCACTGTTCATTTTGAAGCATTTAAGTTTTATGACAGCTAAATACCTCAAGGATTTAGCAAACCATCTTGCTCAAGAAACTAAACCAACCACAGGAATATATCCCATGGCAATAGTGCCATATAATAAGAAAAAGAAAGGCATACCAATGCCAAATGAGCTTAGACCAATATCTATGGGGCCACTTCCTATTAAAATATTGAAAAAAAATATAAAAGATAAGATTGAGCCCTATATTTTACCAACTATCAGTGAATTACAATTTGCAAAGAAAATCTCATCAACAGGGCAAGCAGCATTGTTATTCAAGACCATAATGATAGCCACCAGGGTGAGAAAGAAATACAGCACAGTAATGGTGCAAATAGATATTGCTTCAGCTTTCGATTCAGTGAGAATCCCTGTGTTACTGGATATGCTCAAGCAGACTAAAATACCCAAAGGTCTGCTATATTTGTCTGCAAACTTGATACTGAGCAGAGAACTGTATGTTACTATGAATGGCCAAAATTCACCCTCATTTATCCCAACGCAATCATTATCCCAAGGGTCTCCTCTGAGTGCATTAATGTTTATTTATTTTATCAATCCTCTTATTGAAAAAATCAATAGCACATTTATTGGAGTTCAAATACCTGGTACAACACAGAAGATTGCATGTCTTGCATACATGGACAATATCACAGTCTTTTTGACATCAAAGAAGCAAATACCACAGCTTCAGGCAGTGCTTGAACAATTCTCAAAGCAATATGGATTGAGCATAAACCCAGAAAAGTCTGCAGCCTGGACGCTACTCACTGGAAAGCCATGTGGACCAATGTATCGAGTAAAACCTGCTCCATTCGTAGGCTTTCCTTTTTTTCTAGGAGCCACTGGAATGAGATGTTAGGAGGAAGTGAAAAGCATAGCTGAATCACTCTCAAAGGCATATTTGTCCATATATGCAAAGGTGCAACTGATTAACAAACTTATAATAACAAAGATAACATATTACATGCCTCTAGTTGAATTTTCAAAAAAATTTATGGCATGCATTAATTCCATATGTTGCAAGTTCATCTGGGGGAAAAAGACAGTGGCAATTTCAATGGCAAAACTGAATCACCCTCTTATAGCAAATGGACTGGGATTGCATAGCTTACAAACATTTCAAACATTCAAAACAAGGAATGCTATAATTGCTATACTCACTCAATTTTCTAAATTAAGACACCTAGAGCAGATAACACCTACAGATAGACCTCCTCCAAAAGATTGTTTTTTGGCAATCACCATCTACCAATGCAGGAGAGAAAGAACAATTCCAGATCAATTGGACCAAAAATATAAATATTGGGAAATATATAAGTTTATACATTCAAAATAATTATAATGAGGAGATCCCATCAATACTAGAAATAGGAAACAAATATCTGATCAAGCAATACAAAAAATGGCAACTAGAACCTAAGTTCCTAGATTTTATAATCAAGATGAATTTGAACGCTTTACCTACTAAATATTTTGTACATCACAGAAGAATGTACAGATCAGTTGATCCATTCTGTGGCCTTTGCCATATGGCTGAGGAGACTGACTTTACAGCATATAATTTTCAACTGCAAGGCCTTGGAGCAGACTAGATGCATTTTGCAGGGCAAATACAGAAAAACATACTACAATAATGCAAATTATGTCAAATTACAAAGGTAGGTCTATACCAGCCATAAGGGCCTCAACATTTGTCTTATATGCACTTTGGTGCACTAGGTGTGTATTCATATTGGGTAATAACCCCAGAAGGCATCCAGAGAATAAGTTGAATAAAATTCAAGTTAGAGAAAGCAGATCACCAGTCTGGATATTTATGCAGCTACTTGGTTCCTGCTCAGACAAACAGCAAAGCTATAAAGAACAATAATTAAAAAAAGCATGGTCCAGATTATGCTCCTATTGGACAATAATGTGATTAATTAACATTGCTAAAGTGGATAGAATCATGTAAAATTACCTGTATAGATATGTACTTTTAAAAAAATGAATATTGTAGCACTTGAAATTGAACTGACAATAATAAGATTCAACATGTACCTTGCTATGGCATGGCAATACTATGTAACTATTGAATCAATAAAGTTTACTATTGTTGAAACTTAATAATAATAATAATAATAATAATAATAATAATAATAATAATAATAATAATAATAATAATAATAATAATAATAATAATAATAATAATAATAATAATAATAATAATAATAATAATAATAATAATAATAATAATAATAATAATAATAATAATAATAATAATAATAATAATAATAATAATAATAATAATAATAATAATAATAATAATAATAATAATAATAATAATAATAATAAAAACATTTGTTGTTATTTTAATATAACCAGATCAGAACAGATTTGAAATAAGTCATAAAACTGCCTAATTGTAAAATAAAGTTTTACGAATAGTTTTCTGAAGTGAACGGTAATGATTTCCTTGTGGTTATTTAAACAATGTCATTAACATCAGATTCAACGTGTCATAAGTTATTTAATCCATTAGTATTAGTAATAATTGTATAAAATGGTTAAGTAAACGGGTAAAAAATTGATATCATTCAAATTTATTAATACTCTTTTCTGAAAGCCAGACGTAGTGAGAGGCAAAATGTTTTTTATAGTAATAAATAAAAATAATATTAAGTTACACAATAGTTTACCTTTAATTGTATTATCTAAAACTAAAGCAATGAATCCAGAAACAAACATTCCAGAAGTTAAGAGTCCTTTTAAAATATCATCAACCACTGTATTACCTTTAAATAAAAATAATTATTTTACATGTATTCTAGAATTAAAAGTCGCATGTAAATATTATCACATTTTATTGTAAAACTTACCAGTTTGTATAACTTCCATATTTTCAGTTAACCATTGAGGGATAAGTAAACCCATAAAAATCGCAAATCCTAAGACAAAAAGATTTCGTCTTGACGTTACATCTACATTCTTTATATTTGCAAGAGCAATTCCAACAAACATACTGGCTCCAATGCAAATTATTCCACCAATAACAGGATCTGGAATAGTAATAAAAATAGCACCAAATTTTCCCAGAGTTCCTAATGCTACCATGATTACTGACATTATTTGAATAACATGGCGACTGGCAACCTAAAGCAAAGTAAAACTCAATATATATATATATTAAAATTATAATCAATCATTTCATTATTAAAATGTAACAATTAAAAGCATCATTTTGAATATGAAGTTATATAGTCGATTGCTTAGTAGGTGATGTAATTAATGTTCAGGCATCAAAGTGACATTAAGATAAAATTCACTCAACATTAAAAATCGCAAAGCAAAACATTGTTCTCCCTTTCTCTTGTAAGTCACATGATATATGATTTGATTTCCTTGCAATCATATATACTGTATATAGAGAGGGTCTCATCTCCTTTTATGCTCGTTCACAACATGGGTTTTAAATCTATTTGAAGCTTTTTTTATTATAAACTATTAATAAAGTTTAAAATATTTGACTAACTTGGTATGCTTTCTTTTTCCCTCTTTCTCTGCATAAAGAATTGGAAATAATTTTTCCCTGCGGGTTATTTAAAAATAATTTTATCATTTCTATAAGTGCATATTACGTGTTCTCTATTTGTATTTATTGCATATATAAAATATCAGAAGTTAAAAACTAAACTAATTAATATAATAAACAAATTACATCAAATTCGGCGTTAAAAAACTAGTCAAAATTAAATTTCACAATCAATAGTTTTATTCTCAATCCAAATTATCGCAATTGTAAAATAACCCAAGAACAAAATAAATAAATACTAACATACTATCCCATAATTCTACTTTATAGATAATTGGATTGTATGATAAAATTATGGTTTAGTAGTTGTGAAACTATTGGGCGTACATTTTTAATTTTGGCTGATTTTATAAATTCTGAATTTGGTTTAATTTGATTACTATTAATTGACTATTGAAATTGATAATTTCTTAGTAACATCAAAAATTAAATGTAATCTATGTTTATATAAATATTATCTTCTCATTTTTATCTATAACAATCTATAGAAAAAATTAAGAAAGGGAGTTTTCTACAAAAAGATAAATTATTTAGTAATTTTAATCATAACATAAAAAAGAAAATGTGTAATTTGTTTTATTGCTAAGTTCATAAGAAGTTTGAATATCATAAGTGAAATATGTGGATATGATCCACGGACTTTAAACTACAAGGTTTAACACACCAAGTGAACAAATTTTCATTTTATCTAAAGCTATTTGGGAACCAAACTACACAAATCAGAAAGATATTAGCAGTAGTTCTCCAACTGAGCATTTATTTTGTTTTTTAATTTAATATATATGAACCAGCACTTTACAAAAATGTCATTTTATGTTAAATAGGCAACCCATTTTTCAAGATTATCAAAGATATAAAATTATTAAAGATGATAGATGCTTCAATTTTCCACACTTTATCATTGTACCTGAAAAAAAAAAGATATTGAGGTTTAATATATCATTTATCAAATATATTTTTTTGTAATTCACCAAATCTACAAACTTAGCTTCACTAATTTTTTTAGCAATGGTCTTTGTGAAAAACTTGGAATCAACGATTCCACAATTGACAAAATATTTATATGATAAAGCTATACTGATAATGTTATAATTGTCTGATCTCACGATGGAAGTACTTATTATGACTTTCTTAAATTCTTGAACATTTTTCTCAAAAACAGCAAATTTACTTTGGTAATAGAAAACAACTAACTTGCATTATATATATATAATTAAAAGAAATAAAGGTGTTCACTATAGTGCACAATATATAGAAAGCAAGCGCTGAAAAATATCTACAATTTTCTTTTCATCACTGGCTGCTCAATTATTTTCTGCAAGAGAACCCTGTTAGATAAAACCAACATTTTTTTAGGACAACTACATCCATCAGTATATTACTATTACTAAATTTTCTTTGTAAACGGATATAGCAATAAAAAATATTTTGATAATTTAGAAATTAAGATGGTCATGCCTTACATTAAAAAAAACAATTCTGTTAAAATTGATAATATTTTTAGTAGAAACGTCAGTGCTTTTTATGCTAACTCTAAAAAGGATTGATAAAATATTTTCGTGCCCCAGAAATAAAAAAATATAATTAGAATCCCAAAACATCTATGAAACTTCAAACTAGTTTCGTTTCATTCCTTCATTAA
Source organism: Epiperipatus broadwayi (assembly GCA_028023455.1). Classification (NCBI taxonomy): domain Eukaryota; kingdom Metazoa; phylum Onychophora; class Udeonychophora; order Euonychophora; family Peripatidae; genus Epiperipatus; species Epiperipatus broadwayi. The sequence continues at coordinate 1,097,846 of JAQFVV010000305.1, forward strand.
CAGATTAACAAATGTAGCACGTTAACATGAATAAAAGATTTGAATTGAATAAATAGATTGCTATCTGAATAAAAGATCTCTAATCAAATAGTCTTTAGTTATTTATTTATTATTTATTTAATTACAATAATGTAATTATCAAAATCCTATATAAATAAAAAATAGTTAAATCACATTACACACTTGTATATATAAGTGCATGCTGAAAACAGTTTTTTGCCCCTTGTTTCATTTTAAAATTAAACAATTATTTTACCCCCCCCCCCTAGATTTACCAGTGATAGATTGAAAAAAAAAATTTCATCTGTGCTAAATGAAATACTGAATTCAATAATAAAATGTATCATTATAATCAAAGCTACTATTAGATCGGAGTTCTCTTTTGACAATGAGGAAATAAGTACAGATCATGTAAGATCACTGTGTAACACGAATGAAAGATAACTGAAAAAGAGCATTTTGTTGAGAGGATTTCAACTTTTTAGTAACTTTTTAAATAACAAATCTGAAATTTCTATCAAAAATTGGTTGGTAACATTTTTGTGAATTATTAGCAATTAAGTTTAGAAAATTAAATATTTCAAATAAATATAATAGAACAATTCGTCAATTATTAAAACAGAGTTTCTTTAATATAAAATAATAACTAAATAATTATTGCCAAGCGCTTTCAACTCTTACCAGTCCTTATCAAGGCAGTTTTCTCATAGGCGATGAAATCAACATTTCATTGTATTGGCTAGGAACAAATAATCGAATTGTTATATTATAGTTATACATTAACAGAAGTATTATTTATTTATTTATATATTTCAAATAAGCAATTATATGGATATTTCTGTAATTATATTAAATATTTTTAAATGTATTGTTCTGTGATATAATTGCTCTTATTACTAGAAATCACTTAAAATACTATGCTAAGATTTATAAGAATGAATTTCCATCTTGGTTAACTTGGTCATTGCTAGTGAGCCTATCTATAATGGGCATAAAATGTCAAAAATAAAATTTGATTCTGGTAACAGTTTATTCAAAGTAAAAGAAGCTATAATATGTTTCAGTATGGCTCATATTTGATAAAACTTGTTCTATTGCTGGGATTTGGTGCATAAAAACCTCAAATAGATATTACACAATAGGAGAATTGATGCCCAAATAAATTAAATAAATGTCTGAGATCAAATCCATTTTTAGTAAACATCAAAATCAAGAATATAACTTAATATTTTCAAAGTTGATGGATTTAATCTTTTATTTGGTGTTTAAATATTCTGTATTATATATGAATTTGTTTTTGTATCAATGAGGGCACCAATGCTCACAAAATGTCAAAATGTATATAATGCAAAAAGAAAAAGATTGTAAACTATTAAGAAAATAGCTGAATGTTTTTAATATTAATTGTAAAATAAGAGTATTTTATGATATGAAAACCGAAAGACTCTTTAATGATTTTAGTGACAATCTTGTTATATATATTGTACCAATCGGAATGAAAGTGAAGATCGAATCTAACCGCAAAAACAATATCTGCACTACAAAGGGCGCCATCTAGGCATTTGAGCCTAGAAAAATTTATAAAGTAGGCAGATACGCGCTGTTAAGATTCCACTTTCTTTAAATATTCCGACCGTTAGCCCAAGTCACTAGCTCAGCGGAGACGCAGAGATAAAAAAATAACTTAACTTTATATCTTAAATATAAAGGAATAAAAGCCACTGCCAGAAATTAACACATAAAAATATTTATTTACGCACATATAAAATAATATTTAAATTTTGAGGAATAAATTTAACGTTTATAATTTTATATTGATCTTTAATTCTAAATTTAAGTAGATTGCAAATAATGAGTTTACTATTTATTTAGAGGGTCGAGTATGAATGGACTACATAGGTCTGCATTTGAAAAGAAAATATTCTTCCCTGATTTAACCTTAGGCAACAAATTTCGCAATCAACTGGCGCCAATCCATCTGATACATTCATGTATTCAATGTAGCATGATACGACAACACAAAATACTATATTGTCAGGAATGTATATCTGAACAATAAGTAGAAATAGAGAAGAGATTGACTCTCCACCAACAGGAATGTGACATCTGTTGGCAAGTAGATCAATAAACAAAAAACTCCATAGGAATGGACTGCGGTCTTCTGCCGACTTACAAACCCATCCATAGGCAAACAGAGGGTGTGTGGCGTATATCTATAATCCTGCCTGTAGCGGACCTCATACTACATCTACTAATTACACAAATATATCCAATCCATTGAACCAATTCAACTACGAAATGAATAACCTAAGATTAACCTCCCTTAATATAACTTTACAAACTATATAGCCATTCACGCCTGACTTAATTTTAACATTTAAATACGTTCGCACAGATTTGTTTAAAAATGTTGGGTATAGATCGATTACATAGATTCCACGGGCAAAAACATTTCAAAATAAACATAAACGATCAAAATACAAAATTATTGATACCGACAATCGCAGAGGGAAACTTATAAGTAACCCAATAGTATTCACCATAAGATACTTGCGTTGTCACCAATAACTTAAAAGACATCCGAATAAATACATTTTAGATACTCACCGTAAGGTATCATTATTTATCGAATGTCTATATATTTTGATCAAATATGAAAACCAAAATATAATTAACCGCAAACGAATCCATGCAAGCGTCTATAAACAACTTGAATTTCATCCATTTAACGAATCTTTACAATAAGAAAAAAAAAATTGAAATGATGTTTATCAATCGGAAAACATATAAAATTAAACATTATTAATTTGATTTAAAAACTTACAAAAGTCAGATAAGAGTCCGTTTTAACATTTCATTTGGCTTGTTTATCAATTTGTAAAACTTGACGAAAGTTCTTGATTGATTTTAACAATTGTTCATTTCATATAGCTTATGGTATAAGAGTCCAGGCTTCTGCTTTCAATTCCCGCGATGCCTCCATTGGAAGGTAATGTTCTGGAGATGGCAATAGCTGGTTCAAGGTATCACAGTCTTTTCATTTTTTTTTTTTTATTATAGAGAGTGTGGTATGTGCGTCATACCACATCTCTCAAACACACAATGCTGGAACTGTCTGAAAAAAACTGTATTTCCCTTTTTATATTATCCACAAGGATTCAATGAACAAAACGTCACTAGTCTATCACTTTCGTTAGGGTCCGAGCCAAGGCTTAGTGCTTCCATTGGTCAAGCTAAAATTTCTTTCTTCTCTTATCTAACTTTTCATCTGACTTTTTAATTACACAGCTTTTAGATAATTAATAAACATCATTTCCATTTACAGATTACAGGAATTAATTAATACCTGTTTTTACTTTAACTTACGTTATTTTTTTATTAAAATATTTTTATATTTCAACCTTGTATTTTTTTATTAAAAAAAATACGTTCAAATACTTTTTTTTTTTTTGTTTATGAAAAAAATATTTTTAAAGTTTAGCATCTGTGCGAATATATACGTTTAACAATATTTTAATTTTAGCGTTTAGTTTTTTACTTTTATTTGCGAACTTTTATTAAGTTTTTATTTTAAATTAATGTAACGACATATTTATATATCGTTACATATCAGTAAACTTCCTCAAAAAACAAAAAACATTAAAAAAAAAAAAAAGAATTTACTTAGTGTTAGTAATTACGTTACACAAATTGATTATATATGAAAATTTCAAAAGGACAAAACTTTTTTTTTTTTTTTTTTACAAGACAAAACTAATTACACACAAATATAATGATTAAAAAAAAAATGTTGACTGTTGATTCCTTATTACCAGCTAAATTTCTGCCCCCTCCCTTCCAAGTTTCATTTCTCCTACCTTTAACTATTACTTAGGCAAGTTAAACGATTAGATTTTAAACAAGATTTTTTTTTTTTTTAAAAAAAATATGATTTAGATTTATTATTACGTTTTATTTATTAGTTTTTTTATTTTTTATTATTTATTAGTTTTTATTCCTCGAATTTATCTTTACATATGCGCAATTTTTCTTACTGGCAGTACCTTTTTAAACAAAACTTCAAACTGCAACTCCACGTCAATACAACAAATCTATTTATACTATTTCAGAAAAAAAATTTACGGGCATGATTCACTTTTAACATTCTCAGGGCACTCGTGTTTATTAAAGATCGGCCCAAGTTGGGTAGCCAGTTTGTACCAATCGGAATGAAAGTGAAGATCGAATCTAACCGCAAAAACAATATCTGCAACTACCAGGGCGCCATCTAGGCATTTGAGCCTAGAAAAATTTATAAAGTAGGCAGATAAT